>NDXB01020267.1:31755-49459 GCA_002631895.1 Agapornis roseicollis | reverse complement strand
AAAAAAAAGGCCTCAAAAAAAATAAGTAAAAAAAAAAAAAAAAAAAAAGAAAATCACTCAAGTCTGTTACTCAGTTACTACCCACATTTTGAAATATCTCTGAAACCAGAGAACTCTGGAAGCCAGACTCTATACTCAGTTCTCTAACAAAGAGCAATACAATGTTTTACACTACAGTGTGACCATATATTAAAAGCTCTGGGGCTCAAAACAACTTTTATCTCCTGTATAAGGAGCCTGTCTTGGACAGTGAGGTAAAATTACCATGTTCCATTACTCTTTTACCATTCCAGTAAGTAGAGAAAAGAATGATTTAGTAATGGCTCTGGTAATGAGCCAAAATGCGTTTTAGAAAGGTACAAAAATACATGCTAGGATTTGCTTGCCACAGCTGAAAAGAGTAGGTTAATGGAACCTAAAATGATTAAGTGTGGAAAGAGCTCTCACACTCCTCTTTAAAGGGATGAAAGAGGGAAGACAGAAGGTTGTAGTTTAGGAGACATATTTAATGTGTCTTCAAGGGGTTCATCTAAGGGTTTACCCGTAGTACATTAGGTTTGTGTGGCAAGATTTTGGAAGCAGGGGGGGCTGCAGGGGTGGCTTCTGTGAAAAGCTGCTAGAAGCTTCCCCCATGTTCAACAAAACCAATGACAGCCATCACCAAGATGGACCTGCTACAGAGAAGGAAAAGTCCATCAGTAGCAGTGGGAGTGCTTCTGGGATAACATAGTTAGGAAGGGGGAAATAAAACACTGCAGAATGGCAACTATAGCAAAAAGAGGAGTGAGAATCTGTGAGAAAAACAGCCCTGCAGGCACCAAGGTCAGTGCCGAAGGAAGGCAGGAGGTGCTCCACAAATCAGAGCAGAAATTCCCCTGCAGCCCATGGTGCAGACCATGGGGAGGCAGCTGTGTCCCTGCAGCCCATGGAGGTCCATGATGGAGCAGATTACCCCTGCAGTCCACAGAGGACCCTACAACAGATCAGGGGGATGTCCGAAGAAGACTTTGACCCTGTGGGCAGCCTGTGCTGGAGCAGGGTCCTGACAGGAGCTGTGGCTCCATGGAGAGAGGAACCTGCACTGGAGCAGGTTTCCTGCAGGACTTGTGACCTCACAGGGACCCATGCTGGAGCAGTCCGTTCCTGAAGGATGAGCTCCGTGGATGGGACCCACACTGGAGCGGTTTGCGAAGAACTGCAGCCTGTGTAAAGGAAACATTGGAGAAGTTTATGGAAGACTGTCTCCATGAACTCTCAATGGGTGGGATCCCATGCTGAAGCAGGTGAAGAGTCTGAGAAGTCCCGCCCTGAGGAGGAAGGAGCATTAGAAACAACAATGTGATGACTGCAAACCCCATTCCCTGTCCCCCTGCACTGTTAGAGGGGACAAAGTAGATAATACCAGGAATGAAGTTGAGCCTGTGAAGAAAGGAGGGGTAGGGGGAACATGGTTTTAATATGTGGTTTTATTTCTCATTATCCTACTCTGATTGTTTGGTAATAAACTAATTTTCCCCAAGTCAAGTCTCTTTTGCCCATGACAGTTAGCTGTGAGTGATCTCTCCCTGTTCTTGACTCATGATCCTTTTATTATATTTTCTCTCTCCTGCCCATTTGAGGAGGGGAGTGACAGAGCAGCTTTGGTGGGAACCTTGTGTCTCAGCTAGTCAACTCACCACACATACCTTTGTAGTTTTTAAGTTACTTCATTTATTGCAGCAGCCAAGAGTGAGTATTCATCGTGAGTGTACATAGTAAAGTATAAACCATGCTGCAAAATGCCTACAAGCTGAAAAGCATTAGGTGAAAGGCAAAGAAAAATAATGGGTGTCCAGTTTTGCAGATTAAGTAATAAAGTCCACAGAAGTTAGGAGCAAGCCTTACAAATTACTTTAAAAAAAAAAATCATATAGTAGAGTTAAATTGACTTGAGTAGAAATTAAGCACTCCTGAAAATACCTGACACATGCTTTGCTGCACTCAGAAGGAGCCTGGATCCCACTACCAATTGCCTTCCCAGGTCTATATACAAGAAGTGCACAAGTTAGCATACAGAACTGTCAAAAAAAAAAAGTCATGATTTGCTATGCATGCCACAAAAGTCACATGCAAAATTACATAAAATGACTATGATGATTGCTAATCATGTTCAATTCTATCCCTGGCTGCATAAGGAATGCAGAAAAGAAGTCTTTATAAGGACGTTTATATACATCCTGAAAAAATAGTACAGAACGTAAGAATTAGCTTTGCAAATAACTTCTAAAGTGTGGTTTCACTTTAGAATGGGTTTTTTTAGATTGATCTTGTACAGCCTGAAAATCAGCATTTGAATTTCACCTTTAAACATCACTTAAAACTTAATGTTTCTTTGTTTTTCTTGGTTTGCTTCTTCATAACTCTGATGTTAATTCAGTATAACCCAGCTGTGTTCACTATATTTCTGTATTTGATTGCTCAATAAATGCTTCTTCTTTTTTTATTATTTTGCTAAATAGTCTTGGCTTCTACATCAAAAATTATTTCATGAGTGAGTTGTTTTGGTGATTTCAGGTGGCTGGAAAATATCAAGATACAATACGTTGTGCATGTAAAGCTACAACTATGAAAACAAAACCAAAAGTAATTTTTTTGGGCACAATATGGTAACTACATGGTGAAACTGAAAAAAACCTAACTATTTACTTTATAATCACACAAAAAGGCACACAGTCTTTCACACATAGAATTGAACTCACATGAAATATTAGTAAAAACCAAAATGTATGTATATGAGCATATTAATTTTCACACTTGACATTGTCAGTTGTCCTGAGAGCTGTCTGTTACCTTTAAGCTTAACATTTTAGCCTCTGGATAGAAATATTCTTTTGTAAAACACTGCAGACATGGACAAAATATTGGTCAAAAATGTTAGCATCTTAAAGTGCTAGATTGGGTCTTTTTATTTGTTCTTGCACGTACAAATTTATATACCATCACTTACATATATATACCTAGATATATATATACCTGGACTTGTGCAGTGTTTGTCACTGTCCTGAAGACATGCATACTGGAGAGGCATGTATTTAACTGATGGACCACTCAGTGGATAAAAATTGGCTGGATGTTGATATCAAGAGAGATATGGTCAATGGCTTGATATTCAAGTGGAGATTGCTGGTGAGTGGTGTTTCTCAGAGATTGACAATGGGAGCAGAGCTGTTCAACGTCTTTGTCAGCAGGAAAGACGGATTGAGTGCTCCTTCAGCAAATTTGCTGACAACAAAGGAGAGAAAGGATGCCATCCAGAGGGACCTTAAAAGGTTCTAGAGGTGGGCCAGAACAAACCTCATGAAATTCAACAAGTCCAAGTGCAAGACCCTGCACCTGGATTAAAGCAATCCCAAGCACAGAACCAGTTTGGGCAGAGGCTGGACTGAGAACAGCCTGAGGAGAAAGGCATTGATTGAGTAGAGCCTCAGCATGATTCTGCAATGTGTGCTTGCTACTCAGAAAGCCAACTGTATCCTGAGCTGCATCAAAAGAAGTGTGACCAGCAGCTTGAGGGAGATGGTTCTCCCCCTCTACTTTGCCCTTGTGGGACCCCACCTGCAGTACTGTGCTCAGCTTTGAGGCCCCCAACACAAGAGGGATTTTGACCTATCAGAGCTACTCCAGAGGGGGCATGAAGAAGATTAAGAGGGCTGGAGTACCTTTTCTATGAATACAGGCTGAAAGTTGGGCTTTTTCAGTCTGGAGAAGAAAAAGCTCAGGGGAGACCTTATATCAGTCTTCCAGAACCTAAAGGGGACATAAAAGAAAACTGGAGAGGGATTTTCTAGAAGTGCATGTAGTGATAGGAAAGGGAGGAATGGTTTTAAGATGAAAGAGGATGGATGTAGATTAGATAGAAGAAAGAAGTTCTTCTCTATAAAATTCTTTAAAATGAGGGTGATGAGACACTGACACAGCTTGTCCAGGGAAGTTGTGGATGCCCCATCCCTGGAAGAGATCAAGGTCAGGTTGGATGGGGCTTAGAGCAACCTGGTCTAGTGAAAGGTGTCCCTGTCTGTGGCAGGGGTCTTGAAACTAAAAGTTCTCTAAAGTGTCTTCCAACACAAACCATTCTATGATTGTACGCCATACAGAGATACAATCAATGCTTCTACTCTGTTCAACTTACCATAAAGTTGGGAGTGAGCTGGAAGAAAGAAGAGGAAAGCTGGAAACCAAATGAAAATTTAAACTTAAAAATAGAGATAACAGTCTATAGAGGTGCATTTGGGCTTTTGACTATGAATTGATTAGGCAATTTAGAATGTAAGGAAGACTGAAAATTTAGGAAGATATTGATATTTCTAGAGAAGACAAATTTTCAGTTGCTTAACTTGGATTCTCCAAATATATCTCTCAAAAATTTCCATCTATCTGGGTACACCTAAAGAATAAATTTAGCTTGCTTATGAGAGAAGACAATTTTAAAGTGGAGATACTATTTTAGGAAAACAAAGCAAATAAACACCATTCAAAACATCTTATTTGGACAGAGAACATAAACAGATTTTTATTTTTGAATTTCAACTTTTATTGTTGCATCACAAATTTTATTTTCTTTGAGATTTACAAAAATTTCACATTAAACTTATGAGAATGCATTGCTTTATCTCAGAGATGTGAATCAAAGAATGAACCCCAGTTTCCCACCTAGTATCTATATGCTAGTGTGTCAGTGTTAAAAAGGGGATAACACCACAGGTAATCTCATAATCTAATCTTCCCCTTACTCTTTGCAGCCTTCTTTGTACTTTAAGGGCACAATAGCAAGTAGTGTAGCACCAGTCTTGTTTTTTTTAGGACATGTAGCAGTGCTGCAATTGCTCCCCATTCCCCATGCTCATTCCTATTGCTGGAAGCCTTCATGCTGTGCACCAGCAGTGGGGCCAGAACTTCAAAAAGTTGTCTTTGTCACATATTATGTAGGTATTTCATAGGCTTGGAAGTGGGTAGGGAGGACAAGATATTTGCAGCCTCTCATGTCTCTGAATTTCAGAGCATATAAAAATATCTGAGAGTCTTGCTATGATAGCATTAGTGAGTTGTTTTGAGCAGTGGGAATGAAATTTGCAGTAGCCAAAGTCTTTCAAGAGAAACCTGCTCTTTTGCATGCCTCAGCCTCTTTGGGAAAGATTGCATTGGATTTCAGGAGCAAAATAGTGCTTATGTGTCAAAGCCAAATAATATCTGGCCTAGTTCTTTTATAAATTCCAGATGTCATATGCAGACATGTAATATTTAATATAAAATTTACTTATTTGAAGATTTTTGATGTTAGATGGACTTTCTCATTTTGTAGAGTTCTACAAGTCATACTGAAAACACAATACATGTGTAAGTTACACTTGGCAAAATACAGCTATTGCAATGCACATTTTAATGTGACTCCGATCACTTTTCTCTATAACATACTTACTGACATGATGCTGGTTGTTCCCACCTGTCAGGAAGGAGCATGTGGTATGTCAGATCCCACTATTTTCTTTGAAATTCTTCTGGTAGTTGTTCATTTCTTATATTCTATGTTTGGTTGAGAGTCATATTCACTCACTTCCCCCGTGCTGGTATGGCTAAATCAGGGAGGCGAGGCTTTCACACTCTTTTAATGAGCTCAGGGAGAAACATTTATGTCACCAGTTGATCTACTCACCTGTTGATAGCTCTGTCTAGAAGACAGGTCACCCTCCAACCTCTTTTGCGTCAAGATAAAGTCAGCTTCTTTGCAAGAGCTGTGGTCAGTCACAATCTGTATTATTGCCAGAGCTTCATAGGTGTATCAGCCTTGCTGATCTTCTCTAAGCCTTCTTTAATTTTAACAGTTGATTGGTCAGTCACAGTATAAAGAGTATGCACACAAGTACAGAGAAGTATCATATGTCAAGCAAATACTTCTTTTATGGTTTCTCTAACTTTAAATGTGCTAATACAGAAATACCATTTGCAAGAGGACACTGGGTCTTACTCAGTGCATAACCTGACAAGTGCTTGGGAAAGTGCTCTCTTTTGTACTTCTTCTTCCAAATTCCTTTTGGTAAATGTCATATCTGAGCTATCTGGGGAACTTTCTTCAGCTACAGAAAAATCCTTTAAAACTTAATAAAGCAGCTATCTAAAAAAAATCAAGAAAAAGAAGGAAAAAGACAAACTATTGTTAATGCTAAATTATCATCTAATTGCATGTTTTTAAACATTAGTTTACAGTGCAAACAGTACAACTGAAAATCTTCAAATAGCTTTATGATTATAAGTGGTACATAAGCAGTGTTTCAGAGGCATCAGCTATGAACAGTGGCTTCTCCCTTTTATCCTATACTGAATATAGAGAAAAATTACCTTCAATAACATCAGTAAGGCTTTTGACCTACTGCCCATAAAAGTCCTTCTCTCTGAATTGAAGAGACATGAATTTGATGGCTGGACTGTTCAGTGGACAAGGAATTGTTCGGATGATTACATTCAGTGGTTAATGGCCCAATGTCCAGGTGGAGACTGATGGTGAGGAGTGTCCCTCCAGTCTCTGTACTAAGACCAGTGCTGTTTAATATCTTCATCAATGACATGGGCAGTGGGACTGAGTGCGCCCTCAACAAATCTGCAGATGACACCAAGCTGAGTGGTGGGGTTGACACCTGTGGGATAGGATGCCATCTAGAGGAACCTGGACAAGCTGAAAAAGTTGGCCCATATGAAGTTAAATAGGGCCAAGTGCAAAGTCTGGTACCTGGGCAAAGGCAAATCCTGTTACCAATACAGGCTGGGTATGAAGGGATTGAGAGCAGCCCTGGGGTGAAGGGAGTACAGATGGAAGAAAAACTGGGCATAAGTTGGCAATGCATGCTTGCAGCCCAAAAACCCAACCTATGATGGGCTGCTTCAAATGAAGCATGGCCAGCAGGTTGAGGAAGGCGATTCTGCCCCTCTGTTCCACTCTTGTGAGATCCCACCTGCAATACTGCATCCAGTGCTGGACTCCCAGCATTTTACTAGGGGCTGCAGTGATAGGATGAGGGGTAATGGTTCTAAACTGAAAGAGGATAGATTCAAACTAGATATAAGGAAGAATTTCTTTACAATGAGGGTGGTGAAACACTGGCACAGGCTTCCTAGAGACGTGCTGGATGCACAATCCCTGGAGATACCAAGAGCAGCTGGATATGGTTCTTTCTGGGCAATCAGATTTAGGTGAAGATGCCCCTGCTCTTTTCAGGCAGCTGGACTAGGTGACCTTTGAAGAACCCTTCCAACTCAAATTATTCTGTGATTGTGAGATTCTTCTTTTAAGCTGTTAGCTTCATACAGCTTTTCTGTTTCTGTATTGCAACTACTTCCTATCACTTAGGGGTTGTTACAAGGCATTTTATTTTTGGTGGGCATTTTATTGAGAGTGCATTTTCTTCATCAAGAAGGCTCTGGTTTTTACATTTCAAATTATTATATTCTATGAAAAAATATTACAATTTTTACTCAATTCTCCCATCTGAGTCTGTTGAATGAAAAGTCTTGTTACATTCACTAAAGATAAAAATAAAAGCAATTGCAACATAGCAGATTATGTCTTTTTTCAGGCTGCATCTTAGAGCTTTAATTTTCCTGTGGTCGTCATCCTGAACTGCATTTTCTAATAACTTTCACCATAGGAAGAAAAGAGCTTTAAAATCTGTTCTTAGCAGCAGGAATGAGTGCTAATCAGCTATAAATTAGTTCTAGTCATTCACAGACATTTAGAGTAGGTTCATTACATAGAAAGTAATAATAAAAAAGCTACTCTTCTTGAAGGATTTAATTTCACTAGCAGAAACCAGTATAGATGATAGTCCAGAAAAGGCTGAGAAAGTGTACTGTACAAAATATTAGGGTATTTTTTTTTCTCCTCTAAGATTCAGATCTGACTAAGATGCCAAATGAAAGATAGTTTAGGGTGTGTTTTTTTCTGAAAGAGTCCATGACTATTTCTCATGATGGATTTTCATACTTCAGAGCTACCGCATAAGCCAACTCTAAATACTTTGTTTTGACTGGTTCCATTTTGTACTTCAAAGTCTAGTTTTTGAAGTCTTGCAATGTTCGTGCAAAATACAAGATCTAAGTGTTTATACTCAGATCCTTTTTTTCACAGAAGGGAAAATGATGTTGGGTTTCAATGATTTTACTGATCATTTTTAACAAGGCTTTCAATTTCTACTCATAAGGAATGAATCAAAGAGATCTTCTTTTAGCCTAAATGAAATATAACTTTCACTTTTAGTTAAGCATTAACATTATACCTGTTGTTACCATTTTTACCTTAGTGCTTTATGTACTCAAGTCTTAAAAAATTGTACATAATTTTAAGTTAATATTCAAATATCTTTCTTTGTTAGAGCAGTATGCTTTAATACTCAACATGTTGGAAAACTGGAATACTTTTACTCCAATAAGTGTCATAGAAACATGCTTTAAAATGCTGATTTTAATATGTATCAAAGTACATTTTTCTCTAGACATAGAGTCAATAGAGACTATATCTAGCTGTAAATATGAATTATACTCTTACACAAAAAACGTCACTCAGTCACACCCAGGTTTGGCCTCTGTAGTACAAGGAGGATACTGATATACTAGAACAACTAGCTAGCAGATATTGAAGATTGTTGGTGACTGGAACCAACACAAGTGGAAGCTGAGAAAACATGTCTTATTCAGTCTGAAAAAAAAAATAAAAAGAAATATAAGCTTTGTAAAGCTATCTAATGGGAAAATGTAGGAAGGGTGGAGACAACTCTTCTTGATGAAGTCGAAGGTCAAAATGCAATCGATACAGTTTGCAAGAATGTGAATTCTAATATCATATTTTTGTCTATGAGAGTATTACAAAACCAGAGCAGGCTCTGAGGTAGGTGATGGAACCTTCCTGGAGATGTTCCAGCTTCAGATGTACAAGGCCTGAAAAACATGCTATCACTGGACTTTCACTGTACAGGACGCTGGCAGATTACATCAAGATGTTACTTCCAACTTTGTTTACTATGATTCTAGATTTCTACTTAATGAAGGCTTCTAAAGAATTTTACAAGCATTTGTAACTCAGTCCAGTAAGTTGTTACAGTTCTGTGTACAAAAATATTTTATCTCTTATTTTATGAGCTGGAAGCACCTCCTAGGCACTGACTGCATATCAGCGTGTGCTTTCAAATCTGTCCATCTCTCATTCTTTCTGCCTTCCTCCCTCCCTTCCCCCTCTTTTCCTCTCCCTCTCTCTCTCCCCCTCTTCTCATCCCTTCCTCTCTTCCTCCTTTCTCTGCCCCCTGTTTCTCTTCCTACTTGCTTATGTACTTACCCACCCACCTATCTATCTATCTATCTATCTATCTATCTATCTATCTATCCATCCACACAACCATATACATTTCATGTTCCGGGCCCATGGACTCTGATTATTAAGTAATACTGCCCTTTTGCCATTAAAGTAATTGAGAACATTTTATGATAGTCCAAATCTTTTAAAACAGTGACTTGAAATAGCACCTCAGTTTAGTCCATATACTTATACATCCTTAGGTTTGGTTTGCAGTAAGTAAGTTTTCCAAGTGACAGATAATTAAGTCATGAGACTCTCAGACACACTGATACAGGGCTTCTAATGGGAATTGTTACATTTCATTTCTAACATATGTAAATGAAAATTCTTGTAGTGTACCACAGAGCACATTTGCTCCTTAGGTTCACACCCTAAATGGATAAATGGTTTTAATATGCAAGCTACTTTATGACAACAATACAATTAAAAATACATTATTTCAGATACCTAGTAACACACAAATAGCTCAAATCACTGGCTGGAGAAGTACATATAAGCGATACTGGTAAAAGTAATATTAGGAAATATACCAACCCTGACAATACTATGATTCTACAACTTCCTGATTCTTACATTTTTGACCTCCTTTTGTAGCTGGAAATTCTTTACCTTGAATGCTTTCAGAGTCACACATGGCTTTTTAAATTTGGTGTTGTGCTGCAAGGTTTCCCTTACCTTCTCTCCCATAGTAAATTTTGAAAGCAGTAAGATAAAAAAGAAAAATATTTCTTACCTGGATCATACAGACTGTGTTCCCTGGAGTATTTATGGAATTTGGTGTCTCTAGGACTCTCCACATTTAAACAGGTCTCAGAATAAAAGATATTGTCTTTAAAATATTGTGAACGTAAACTTGGTGACAGTACATGGCAAAAAATCAAATAAGTTACTAAAGGGTCTAGTTTCAACTTATATGTCTTTGTAATTATATCTATATATATAGATAGATATATATGCTATCTTCATCTTCTTTGATTCCTGTACCATAACTCTGATACCTTCCTTAGTTATTCAACATTACAAGCATGTGGTTACATGTTGTAAAATTACTGCTTTAAGTTTAAAGATTTTGCACTTCACAGAGCAATTCATTTATAAGTTGTAAAACATGTGAGGTCTAAGAAATACGAATGCAAAACAAATACACAAATAAATATTTCTTTTAAGCTTCTTTATGTAAAACAAGCTTTGCTAATTTGAACTTAAGGGTTGGCTTAAGTGGCCAACCCATTTGGTTAATTTTGATAGAACTAAATATCCATGAAAAATGTCCTTGCCTCACAAAAATGAATCATAGAATTATAGAATAGTTAGGGTTGGAAAGGACCTTAAGAACATCTAGTTCCAACCCCCCTGCCATGGGCAAGGACACCTCACTAAACCATGCCACCCAAAGCTCTGTCCAACCTGGCCTTCCCATCCCTTTCCATGCCCATTTATTTAAATATGCATTAAACAAAACAATCCATTAGTGTCAGTAATGATGATCGGTACATTAGAAACACCAGAAAATCTGCTAAAGCAGAAGCTGTAACAACATAATGTACTTTTGCCAGTTTCAGATGGATTTGGGTCATTGTCTAAAAGATTCTGCTGCTCATTGTCAGATTTGATCAATGTACACTTTAGAATTAAATTATAAGACTCAGATTTTTAACACTCCAAAGTTGTAATTTAAAGACAGGTTTTGTGCTGTAAGCTAGAGAAATATCTTTGTTACTCTCTAAGAATATGGTTTCCCATTCTCTAGTCTCATGG
Organism: Agapornis roseicollis; assembly: GCA_002631895.1. NCBI lineage: Eukaryota > Metazoa > Chordata > Aves > Psittaciformes > Psittacidae > Agapornis > Agapornis roseicollis. Next base: position 38,325 of record NDXB01020267.1, on the reverse strand, counting down.
CATTATGACATGGGACTTGTGTTCCATTTAACCATAAAAAAGGAAAGTGTGTCTGTGAATTCGCTGGATGGACTATGACATTCAAGACTACAATGCTGTCTTCAAATTGAAGGAATATAGGAGCTTTGTTAATATGCAATTAAACTCACTCCAGCAATTAGGCAGTGGCAGGATACAATTTTCTTTATACAGCATTGTCAGTGATTCACGTCTATGGTGGTGTATTACCTGCCCTCCACCTTCTCCTAGATTCTTCTGCTTCCTCAAGAATTCATGTTAGGCATCAGCCTTTACACAGATGCAAAGCTGAGTGCTCCCTAGCCATACCAGGAGCTCTGATTGCCTAGCTAAGTTAGGGAGTAGCACACAAAGATAGCAAGGTTGGATGCTCTCTGATAGCACCTGGAGTTCTTTTGGGAAGATCAGCCATTCTCTGACAACCTGGAACATAACCATTGTGCAACTGGTGAAACTGACACAGAACTGAGGCCAGGATGAAAATTTGCAAATGACTAAGGCAAATCATCTCATAGCCCTACAAATAGTGGGCCCAAGAGAGAGACCCTTTGAGGTCTCCTGGCCTGCAGCAGGCTTGACCAGTACCTTCCTCTGAGTGGGACACTTCTTGGAGTCAGTAAATTCTGAAGTTTATTAAATAGGGAGATTGTTTACCTCGGCTGTTGCTTTGGTTCACTGACATTCAACCCTTCAACACTTAGGAGTGCTGATAAAGCTGCTGAATTTTACTATACTTTGACTTTTCACTGCACCCAAAGGAAATGTTTAACATATGTGTACGTATATATGTATATGTATATATATCTCTTAGTGTGCATGTTAGTTTAGCTATTTAGTTGTATGTGTGTGTACATTAGTTACAATAATTCAACTTTCAGGTTTCTTAGATGTTCTTGAACCTGATCTCCTACAGCAGGTGCTTTTTCATTCTTCCAGTCCTCTCCTTTGCCTTCTGTGACTTGGGCAGTATGGCTGCAGATCTTGCTGGTGAAGATCAAGGCAAAAAGTCACCTCAGTACCTCAGCCTTCTCCATGTTTCAGGTGACCAGGTCTCCCCTTTCCTTCCCAAATTCTCCCTCATTGTCCTTTTATCCTTGGTGTACCTGTAGAAATTTTTCTGTTGCTTTCAATGTCCTTGAATTCTGGCAGGGCTTTAGCTTTCTACCTAATCCCTGGCTGCTCTGACTATTTCTCTATTTCTTCTATGCTACCAGTCCTTGTTTTCACACCCTGTAGATGTCCCTTTTATGCTGGAGTTTGTTCAGGAGTTCATTTTCATCCATTAAGCCTGTTGTCATTCCTGCCTGACTTCCTTTTTGTTGGGATGCATCATTCCTGAGCTTAGAGGGGGTGATCCTTGAATACTAACCAGCTTTCTTGGGCTCCTCTTCCCTCCAGGGCTTTATTCCATGCATTCCAGCAAGCAGATCCCTCAAGAGGGCAAAGTCTGCTCTGCAGAATTACAGGGTAGTGAGCTTACTGCACACACTCCTAGCTCCCCCAAGGGTCTCAAACCCCATCATTTTGGTCATTGCAGCAGAAGTTGCCATCCATTCCCCACCAATCCATCCCTGTTGTGAGGACAAAGTCTAGTATAGCCCCCCTCCTCATTGGTTCCTCTATCACTTGCAGAAAGAGTTTGCCATCAACACATTCCAAGAACCTCCTGGATTGCTTGTGCCCTGCTATATTATCTCTTTAACAGACACTGGGGTGGTTGAAGTCCCCTATGAGGACCAGGGCTTGTGAATATGAGGCTGCCCCTATTTGTCTATAAAGGCCCTCATCCACTCAGTCTTCCTGGTTTGGTGGCCTGTACAGACTTCCACTGTAGTGTCTCCTATCCTTGTATGCTTTTTGATCCTGACCCATAAACTCTCAGTTGGCTCCTCATTCATCCCCAGTCTCTGTGCTCTCTAGCTGGTCACTGACATAAACAGCAACACCCTTTTCCTCCTTTCCCCATCCTGATCACACTTAGGATGACCTACTTTATGGCCTTCCCTGGCACTAAGGTCAGGCTGACAGGCCTGTAGTTTCCAGGGTCCTCCTTCCTGCCGTTTTTGTAGAGGGACTCCACACTGGCCTAATAACCATCAGCCAAAACTTAGTATATTGGCCTCTGACTCCAGCAATCCCATTCATTTGTGGTTTAATGTCAATCAGTTCATAAGAATTGATATATTTGTTCTTAGCACCCAGGACTGCGATGAGCAATGTCTTAATGGAGATGATGAGAAATCAAATTTCTTACTGCATACTATGTCACTTTGACAGTACACAAAAGGTGTTCTATTATATTATATTCTAATCCTTGTTATGAAACTTCAAATATATGCTCAGTATCCTGTTAGTTAGAGAGCAGAGTTAGGTCTCCATTTGTCCTCAGTGGACACTCATGGTAGAAATTATTGAACAGCAGCAAAAGAATGGTAAAATCCAACCCTGTAAAACTTTTACAATCCAATCATCTTTAAGTGAACGTAGTTCACTATTATTGACAAAAGACCAGATTCTGATATGTTTCTGAGAGTTAAATATGTGCTTGAGTCTACACAAAGACTTATTTTATCGCAATTTTTATCTTCAATGATTATATAAGTGCAAGGTCCTACACCTGAGTCGGAGCAATCCCAGGCACAGTTACAGGTTGGGCAAAGAGGAGATTCAGGGCAGTCCTGCAGAGAAGGACTTGGGGGTGGTGGTCGATGAGAAAATGAACATGAGTCGACAGTGTGTACTTCAGCCCAGAAAGCCAACCGTATCCTGGGCTGCATCAAAAGAAGCGTGACCAGCAGGTCGAAGGAGGTGATCCTGCCCTTCTACTCTGCTCTCGTGAGACCTCACTTGGAGTATTGTGTGCATTTCTGGTGTCCTCAACATAAAAAGGAGATGGAGCTGTTGGAACAAGTCCAGAGGAGGTCTACGAAGTTGATCAGGGGACTGGAGCATGGAGACCTCATTGCAGGCTTCCAGTATCTGAAGGGGGCCTATAGGGATGATGGGGAGGGACTTTTCATTAGGGTCTGTAGTGACAGGAAAAGGGGTAATGGGTTCAAACTTAAACGGGAGAGGTTTAGATTGGATCTAAGGAAGAAATTCTTTCCTGTAAGAATGGTGAGATGCTGGAATGGGTTGGCCAGGGAGGTTGTGAGTGCTCCATCCCTGGCGGTGTTCAAGGCCAGGTTGGATGAATCCTTCAGTGGCATGGTTTAGTGTGAGGTGTCCCTACTTATGGCAGGTGGGTTGGAACTAGATGATCTTAAGGTACCTTCCAACCCTAACTATTCTACAATTCTATGATTCTATATTTCATCTTTTTTGATGAATGACATTGAGCCCTTATAAAGAAAAAACAAGAGAAATATTTGCAATTCTAAAGATGTGCAACAAATTTTCAAAACTGTATATCAAGAAGCAGGTGGCCTCCTGGTCCTTTGAGTTCAGTCAGGGCAAGAAGAGATAATTACTCCCACTGTATACAGCTAGTAAAAGAGAAAGTCCAAGGAGCCAAACACATAGTGCATAAACCAGTATTTGTTTATCCATCTGCCTTAATTTCTTCTCCATCTAGAGATTAAGTCTTATACGCATGCTACTTCAAACATCCTGGAGGAACAATTGTAAGTAGCTATCTTTTTTTAAGCATTGTCAATTTCCTTTTCTAATTACTAAAATAATTAAGAATTTGTGACAGTTATGTTCTGAATTAATGGCAAAGAAATGAGCTGTAACACATAGCAATGCTCTGTTCCACTGCCGACAACACGCTTTGGGAGCATTTGTATTATGCTTATGCTCGTTTCTGCAAATAGTATGAGTCTGACTGGGTGCAGTGATAATCAAAAAGTGAACAAACTTAGCTATTTGGCTTATCTGAGAAGCAAAGGAAATAAAAAATGTGCAGCTTGAAATAGGATATACTTCATTTACTATCACATGATTTTGGCTAGGCACTGCATGCCCATATAGTGACAGCTTACCTTTAAAGTAAACCATGTATCTGGAGAAGGATTAAGTGCATTGTGGAAAACCAGCAAGTTAGAAAGGTAACTGGTTAATGTTTATAATTTGTGGGTTTTTACAGTTATTTTTTAATAGTTAAAAGATCAGATTTTGCTTTAAGGAAGTAACTGGCACTTCCATCTCTACCTAGGTCTTTGTTCTTCTTTAATGGGAAAAATATTAGAAATAAAATCAATTCCTGTGGCAAAATCTTTGCCGTGGCCTTGAGGTCCAAACTGACATTTAATAGTAATACATAACTAATAGTTATCCATACTAGTTGTTTTGCTGATATTGGAACATCAGGGTCCTCTCTTGGAAGATATATATATATTTGTTGAAAGTCCTATTCAGTTGCCTAGGAACATTTTATTTCCTTTGCAGAAGTAAAAGAGGGAATTTACCAAGTCAACACCTATTTATCCTTCTGAATGTCAAAACTGTCAAAAAGAAAGCTTGTAAGATTATACTTTTTTAATATTAGAATTTTTAGCCGCTAGTCACATGTACATAAGTAGACACATTAAAATGAGGATGAGCTGTCAACTCCAGAAAAGAAAAACATATTTTAGTGGTAAAACGTTACAAACTAAGGCAGACATATTTTTGACATTTGCTGCTGCACAGTTGGTGTCCTGGGTTCAGCAGTAGCAGTCATTTTTCTCCTTCTTATTAGCTGGTGCAGTGCTGTGTTTTTGACTTTTGGCCTGGGAACAGCATTGACAACACCAATGTTTTTAGTTGCTGCTCAATAATATTTAGTCTGACTAAGGAGTTTCTGAGTCTCATGCTCTGCCAGGGAGGAGGTGGAGCTGAGAGGAAGCAGAGACAGGACACCTGACCCAAACTAACTGAAGAGGTATTCCATACCACAGTATGTCATGCCCAGGATGTAAACTGAGAGCTACCCAGAAGGTAATTGCTGGGTTGGGCTGGGTATCAGTGGGTGGTACTGTATTCTCTTCCCTTGTTATTTCCCTTATCATTATTATTATAAGTGGTAGCAGCAGTGATTTGAGTTATACTTTAGTTATTAAACTGTTCTTATCTCAACGGAAGGTGGGGGCTGGAGGGGTGGGGGTGGCAGTGCAGAGAGTGGTCTGAGTTACTGGCTGCACTTAAAACATGGCAGTTGGAAAGGAATTCATGAGGCTGACTTCACGGCCATTCAAGTACAGGAATGACAATGAGCCTGTTGTCTAAATTTCACTGGAGGCATGAATGCCTTATGATTTCAGAAGTAGCATTGCATTCGCAGAGAAGAAAATTTTCTTTGCACAGCTAAGTTCAGATTGTGTAGCAGTCTGGGAAATCACCTGCAACACAATATAGGATGCAAGGCCCAGCCTCCAGGTTTTATTGGAAGAAAGTATCAATGGGCCTGTGGAAATGTTATTGAAAACTTAGCTGAGAATGTTGGGGCTGTTCAGCCTGGAGAAAAGAAAACTTCGTGGAGACCTCATAGCAACCTTCCAGTATCTGAAGGGGGGCTATAAGGATGCTGGGGAGAGACTCTTCATTATGGACTGTAGTGACAGGACAAGGGGTAACAGGTTCAAACTTAAACAGGTGAGGTTTAGATTGGATATAAGGAAGAAATTCTTTACTGTATGGGTGGTGAAGCACTGGAATGGGCTTCCCAGAGAAGTTGTGAATTCTCCATCCCTGGCAGTGTTCAAGGACAGGTTGGACAGAGTTTTGGGTGACAGGATTTAGTGTGAGCTGTCTCTGCCCATGGCAGGGGGGTTGGAACTAGATGATCTTATGGTCCTTTTCCAACCCTAACTATTCTATTATTCTATGATTAATAATAACAACAACAATAATATTAGGAAATAGATATAAAGAAGCCCAAACCCCAACAAGCAATCAGACAAACAAAAAAAAAAAAACCAAATAAAGCACAATAAAGCTGCTCACCACCTAATAACTGATGCCCTGCCCATCCGCAATCAGGAATCAATGGCTTCCAGCCAACTGCCCCTACTTTATATACCAAGCATGATCTCTATATTATGGAATACCTTTTTGGCTAATTTAGGTCAGGTGTCCTGTCCCTGCTCTCTCCCAGTTTCTTGTTCCCCTCCTCACTGACAGAGTATGAGAGACTGAAAAGTCCTTGACCAAGGTAAGTATTACTTAGCAATAACTAGAACATCGGTGTGTTATCAGCATTATTCTCAGACTAGAGCTGAAACACAGCACTGCACCAGCTACTAGGAAGAAAATTAACTCTTTCTCAGTCAAAACCAGGACACTGCCTCTATCTCCAGGCAATGACCAGAACAGAAGCAATGCAGTAAAAGATTTATGCACCCAAAGAATTAACGACTTCTGAGAGATTGTATTTATGTCTTTATGAAAGCCATAACAGCTCTTTCTGAATCACATACATACATATCCCACACTTCAGGGGAAAGTTCTCTACATTACACAAAGACTTGTCTGCTTCTAATGTGTTGACCATAAATATGTATACAAACTGTGTGCAGAATTTAAGTTGTTTTTCGGGGGAGGGTGGGGTGGGGTGGGGGGGTTGTTGTGTTT
>NDXB01020267.1:4307-22300 GCA_002631895.1 Agapornis roseicollis | reverse complement strand
AAAAAAAAAAAAAAAAAAAAGGGAGAGAAGGTACTGGTCAGGAACTCACTGACATGGCATATTTGAGGCCTCAATAAATGAAAAGCATGTTTCTTTTTTTCTTGTTTTTAATTTTTTTCCTGATAAGTGAATAGCATCGATATGAAGAATATTCCTAGTTTTTACCTCCTTTCTTTCTAGAGTCTGAGTTGATGAGCACTGGTTACCTGTCTGATGCAAAAGAACAACACGGATGTGAACAGCAGTTGTAAAGCAGATATTGCAGTTCTTCAAGTCTAGTATGTCTATTTCATCATATTATTTTTATAGTTATAGTTATAAGTTATAGTTTGACAATGAATGTACCTATGTTTTTTTCTTTGAATTTTGATGTATTTGTGGTGATGATTGTAGGCAAATACTTTCACATCTCAAACTTTTTCATTTAAACTTGATCTGCACTAAATGAGGTTACTATTCTCTCCATTATTCAGGAAATGTCTATGCAATATTACCACAGAAGAAAAATATGGGAACTGAAAAGACACTGCAAAAACGACCATCACCACCTGCATTCTTGTCTAATACAAAAGTTTTGTCCAAAGCAATGTTGATGCTAAATTCTTAGACTTCTCTCTACTTCTTTCTTCCACCAGAATGCATCAGTATGCATAAATATGGACATTTTAAAGAAGCAAGTATGTCTTCTGCAGAGACATTGAAGTTTGCTTAAGCTACTATTTATATAAAAAATACTAAAATGTCTTTATAGTCAGAGACCAGAATAATCCAATTAATTATGACATAGATGTAGTTCTAGCTCTCAAACCCCATTTAGGACTGCAGTTTCAGGGTTCTTTTCTCACCAGGCCCTCCCAGCCATCCCTTCCACGTGTACACTCCCAACCAAGAAAACTACTAGAACTCTTCCAGTGCTTGAAATTCACAGAACTAAGAAATATGTTATGAAGTTAGAGAACACTATCATAGAGTTTCGTACAACTGTTCTTCCTGAAACTGGTGGGTTACAGAAAATTCATAATTGGACTTGTAGAGTCTTTGTTTTTTTCTATGATTAAAAAACCTGAAGTACCTCTAGAAAACTTCTTATGACTGCACATTCAGATACTGAACTGATTTCAGATTAAAAAAAAAAAAAAAATTGAAAAGAAAAACCTGTTTTAAGCCTTTTCCTGTGGCACCAGCTACCCATATATTTGGTGTACATGCATTCATACATTTAGTGTATGAGTAAGTGTAATTGGCCAGAAAAAAAATAACTTACAGCTGTTCTGAATCCCTATGGACTAAAGTCTACCAGCAAATGCTGGATAATTTAACTTTCAGTGTCTAAATAAGGAAGAATGCCACTCATTTTTAAATAATACATAGATTTCTGCACATCAAAAATACATACTCTGAAAGAACTGTCATATTCAAATGAGTTGGTCTAAAATATAATTATAAGCAAGAACAGAAGAAAGTAACATAAATATTAGGGACTTATTTATTTCCAAATCCTAAAATCCTACCATAACATCAAGGACATCTGCAGTGCCAGTAAGAATGCATTATTGAAAATAGCAGTAGAGATTCTGCTTTTATATTGCACAAAGATTAAACTGATGCACAGTGGAAAATCATAAATTTTGGAGCTGGATGATACAGAAAAATTGCCAGATAAAATAATTTGAACATATGCGCAGTCTTAAACACAAAGAGAAACAACAAAAATAAAAACCGAAAGATAAAAACTACTCTTCTTCATAAGGCTGTTGAAGTAATTAAGAATAATTTAGGCTACTACTGTTGTAAAGTCAATCATGATTAGTAAAAATCATACTGTATTAAACTTAACATTAATCTATGAGTTTATTAGCCATTATGCTACAGAAGCTAATACACTTTGGATTAATTTCCTTGACTTTTGCTGATGCAAGGCAGTTTCAAAACACTGCCTTAAAATGAATAATTTTTTTTTTTTTTTCTCAGACCTCACTCAAAATTATGAGCCTATACTGTTGCTTCCTTAGAAATGAATTGAAGCTTCCTTAAAAAGGGTGATCTTAAATAGTTCTTAATTTTTTTAATGATTTCTTTAGTCATCTGTGTTAGGAAATATTTCCAGGGTTTACCCTGTCCTTCAGTTGTGCAATAGTGTCTTATTGAAGAGATATTCAAGAAATTCTTATTTATGTTTTCCACTCAGGATCTCGGGTTACAACTAAATAACTGCATGTTTTTTTCATTGGTTCTGGGTTAAATCTAAGATTCCACTCTCTGGACTCTACTGTTTTTCATTCTTTATTCTGCATACTCACAACACTCTGCTTACACAACATATTCCATGACATCAAAGGATTGTTTGCTAGTCCAAAGCAAACATACCTGCGTATGGATTACTGTCAACCTACCATTTGCATCATTTAGTATTTCTGAAAAAAAAAAAATAAAAAACCAAAACAAAAATGCCAACACATTATAGACATGCTTTGGTTCACCTAGTGAGGGTTAAGTTTTCTTTAACCTTTGTATTGACTGTTAGAGTTGTTATTTTGACACCCCCCTAAACCAGAAAAGCTCATCCAAAACTGAAAGCATAGTTCTCCATGTTCACCTTCCTGTTCGTTTTGGAGTTATTTTTTAATTAGGTTTTGGGGATAGTCTGTTTTTCCCTTTCCATTTCCCTTTCTCTTTTCCCTTTCTCTTTCTTTTTCCCTTTCCCTTTCCTTTTCACTATCCTTTTCCCTTTCCCTTTTTCTTTTCGCTTTCCCTTTCCCTCTTTTCCCTTTCCCTATCCTTTTCACTTTCTTTTTTCCTTTTCTTTCCTTTTCCTTTTCTTTCCTTTTCCTTTTCCCCTCCCTTTTTTTCCCCTTTCCTTTTCTTTTTCCCTTTCTTTCTCCCTTTCTTTTTCTTTTTTCCTTTCTTTTTCTCTTTCCTTTTTCCTTCCCTTTCCTTCATATTTGTACCTCTCTGGGGCCTCAGTTGAGACTTCAGAGTTGTGCGAATGTAATTCCTGATGATTAGCACCAAATTCAGTTAAAGAAGCCATTTATTGATTAATTTTCTTTGTTTTCAAATAACTGAATGTCAAGGAGCACAGTGATAAAATTGACCTGCCTAAAACTGTTCAAAAGTACAATCCAACATATGTGTACAATTTGTGCACAATCTATGTGTACAGTTGAAGTCTACAGGGCAGTAGAAGCTTTTCAAAGTGTACATAGCAAACTGTTTTGTATCAAAAAAAAAAACCAAAAGTTTTGTGCTTTCCACTCTGCCATAGGTAATGTTTTAAGGAGATCTGCGTGGCATCTAAACCTATAAAGGTGGATTTTGAATAACAATTTGACCTTTTTGACATCAGTGGTAAATCTGGAATGAGGACATCTAAGCACCTCAGTAGCTTCCCAGATTTTGACTGAGTAGAGCATCCACTGTGGTACATGAAACCAGACCAGATCTCTGGCTATAGTCTTAAATTTTAACTGCAAACATGTCCTTCCAGAGAACTGAAAATAATGTAGCACAAATTTAGCCCCATGAACCATGCAGATTACAAAATGATGCAAAATACCTGTTTTCAGACGTATTTACTGTATGAAAGATAATGTACTACAGAGGTCACAAAAACCAGACCGCTAGCTTAGACAGAGGGGCTCAGCTACATAAACATGAGTGTTCAGTGACAATTGAGATGCCCTATGATATCAAGGGCTGAAAGATATAAGCAACTTAGAGCACTCTTCCTTCTGGAGCTGGTGATGAAGGCTACATGGTATACACACTGTGTCTAATATAAAACAAGTTACTTCAGCTTAGTCAACTAAGTCATGCCCAGCTACCAAGAACTTCAGAGAATGTAAGACAGAATACGTATATTGAGTATATTTGACACAGATACTGGCTTCAGTAAATGACACATTAACCAGTTCTTACAAGATATTATAAGGACCATGGACGCTTACATATCAAGTCAACAAAGGCACATTAACTTTTGTTGCTACATTGACATAAAAATACATTTTTGTAGAAGGAATATCATAATTTCCCACATTTGCCTGAATACTTTTCTCCTTAAAGGGAATAAAAATGGGATATCACAGTAAACACTAATACCCTAGAAGGAAACCCACCACATAGTGGAAAATGAGACTGTCTTGTGAATACTTTTTGTAATTTTTGTCATGATTGAAAATGCTGCTGAAACCCAAAGGCTGCTGTTATTCATTCTCATAGAGGGCACAGCTTCTCCTGATTTGATTTCCTAAAAATTCTTGCCATTTCATCCTGACAAGGATTATGAATAGCTGGTTTATGAAACCTGTATTAGTGAAATACATTTTTATCACCAAGTTGGAGAAATTTTTGTTTCTGGTATGAGGAGGAAAGAAGGGGGTCATTTGCCTTTTCTCACATACTCCTTGCATACCACAGCTGTGAGTGCCTAACTTTGTTGCTGCTCATGTATCAATCTGTTGACTTTACTCATATACAGTCAAATTTTAAAGCTGTTAATCCTTTTTTTCATCAGCACTTATTTGTCACTAGTACAGCACTTTTTCTAGAATGGTTTTGTGTATGACCTTTAGCACAGACTTTGTCAAGAGAGAGTCAAAAGAGAGCAAGTGAGGAAACAGTACAGATCTGGCCATAGCTTCTATCTTACATTCTGTATTGTAATGGAACACAAAAAAATTCCTAAATAAGGAAACAAAACCCTAGTTCAGACTTAGAGATCTGGATGCAGCTCTTAGAGACAGAGCCCTGCAATGTAGCTGTGTTGGACAGAGCCAAAAGGCTGAACATTCATCAGTGCAGTTGCATATTTCATGCCAAAATAATACGTCATATTTTGCAGGGTATAACCTTAAAAACAATTGAAATGCTGTTAGTAACAGCAATAAGCCTCTGAAAAAGAGCAATGCCTACCAGATCAAACATAGAAAATGTGTTTAATTCTACGCTTATAGAATACTAGGTCCCCTTCAGTCTCTGTGTGAGTTCCTTAAGTGATACTTTTTCTATTTCAAGTATGTCAGAAACATGGCCCATATGCAAGCATGTTTTCCTTCTATCATGGCCAAATTTTCCAAGGAGGAAGGATAAGGAACTTCTTATATAATGAATCCCTTCAACTGCTTGTGTTTCTCTGTCTTTAAATTAAACCTGTTACGGAGCTCTTTGTCTATAAGTAATTTTGTGTGTCTATTCACTCATGATGTGGACAAAAGTTTCCAAATATTCTCACAAGTAGGCCAATTAGTTATTCCTCATCACCATAAAACTTGATTACCTGTTAGTTGTTCCATTTTTTAACATATCTTCTCCTGCACAGGTAAAAGAAAAATGTTTTTATTTAACAGATGTTAATACACAGCTTGGTTACCTGCCATTCACTGAACTGAATTGCTTGCATGGTAATGTTTAGTGATATACGTAAGTGTCTTTTTGAAAGAACCTGCTCAAATGGATTGTTTGTGACATTAGATTGATAACCAATGGGAGTTAAGAACATTTTAAAATTACTGAAGCAAATGCTGAAGATGATAAACTACAGGGGTTAAAATATGTGTTTAAGTAATTGCTTGAACTAAACCATGGAGAATGGTGTTCATCAGTGATCCCTTAGTAACAAGATGTATTAAGTAATTTTGAATTCTGGTTTAAAATAAGACTGCCAAGGAGACCATATAAGCTGTCCCTAGAATCACTATAACCGAAGGGAGAAAAGAGAGAGAGGGGTAGGTAGCTAAGATAATTAAATTTCAATGTCGTACTCTGTGAAAACTCTTACTGGGTTCATCGTCTGGTTCTGCTTTTGTTTGGCAGTGACCTGCCAATTTTTAACTTAACTCTTACCAATACACAGATACTTAATTCTGACTTGATTTCTTCAAATCATACAGTTCAAAAATAGATCACATAAGAAAGGTCTTTTCTGAAGGACGTGGAGCTCACAATTAGGCAGTTGGTCTGCAGATGACCAAGGTGATGATAAGGTAAAATATTGGAATATTTATTCTTAGACAAACTCTATTTCATAAATAAGGAAAATTATTTTTCTGCATCTTTGTCTTTCTTTCTAATAACCCATACATTTTTAATTTTTATTGCATTTTGAGGAGCTAAAAAAGAATCCCAGGTCAAGTTTACACCTCATGAGACACAACAATATTTGTCCTAGTTGTGCTGCACGCACGCATAAAAACAGTAAAAAAAATCTGTCCCAGACTGAGCTGAATATAAGATGCAGTGTTTGAATATTTGATCCCAAAATAACTCCACATTATAAAGAATAAGCAAGCACCCTTCAGTGTGTGAGCAGATTCCTCTGGTGAAATAGTGATAGAATCTGATGAACTAATCTTTGTGGTTTAATTATAGCATTGCCAGATTATTTACTTTGGTTTTGTCATAGTGTACATGGTGTTATTCAGAGATACCTGCCTGTCTACCTGAGACCTCTTCTGTGGACAGGCTGTCTGACAACAGACATTTTGTGAGCAATCCAGAGTCCTTGGTGTAAGGCAGCCTGCCTGAGAACAGAAACAGAGTTGAGATGAACTGAAGGCCATGGACTGGGGAGTAAAAGAAACACCAGCTGTAAGAACTCAGAGGTAGGCGGAGGAGAGGGGGAGCTGAGAAGTTCTGGGGGTCGAGTTCCCAGGACGGTATTATCCAATCCTAGCATTGTTAAGGGTTGCCCAATCAANTTTGTGAGCAATCCAGAGTCCTTGGTGTAAGGCAGCCTGCCTGAGAACAGAAACAGAGTTGAGATGAACTGAAGGCCATGGACTGGGGAGTAAAAGAAACACCAGCTGTAAGAACTCAGAGGTAGGCGGAGGAGAGGGGGAGCTGAGAAGTTCTGGGGGTCGAGTTCCCAGGACGGTATTATCCAATCCTAGCATTGTTAAGGGTTAAGGTGCCCAATCAACAATTGCCAAATCACTGTAGCTGTGCTAAGAATCTCTATATAACAATGACACTTTGTCTAATAAAATGGCATTTGCTTGATCACATTGATCATCTCAGCGTTGTCCGTGACTCCTGTGTCAACACTCTTCAGGTTTTCAGTTTTATATGTGGTTGCTCCCAAGGGAAAAAAATCAGTGTGTCACATGTACTGTTTTAAGAAAACCTTAGATTGTCTTATTATAGGTTTGGTTTTGGTTTTTGTTTTTTTCCAAAGGCTTTCCAATTTCTAGTCTCATATCATTGTAACTATGGTTGGAACTTAAAAAGAACACTCGTCCATGCCAGTATGCAATATATTGATTGAATAAAAAGAAATAATTATAATAAATCATTTTAATGAAAGCTTGACACTAGGCATAGTCTCTCAAGGGTATGCAATGATATTACACTTTATAAGCACACTGCCATTGTCAGCCTGAATGCTAATCTGAATCTGTCACTGCACTTTGATCTACATCCTCCCTTCTGCCCCACTACATTTCCTATGTACTCGGCTTCTGCCACAAAGGGACTGTTCATATGCCTTCATCTTCCACTGTTAACCTGAGAAGGTAATGAGGTAGGAAACTTGCTTAATTATTGTTCCTTCATTGCCTCCTCCACTCATTATAATAAACTATGTTATATAGTCTGCATTTATAGTCATGAGGAGATTGAAGCTGAGTAATTCAATATGGCAAATTTTAATGATTTATACTGATGTGTGTGTTAATTAGATCAAATTAACCTTTGCAATATTTAAGTGAAGGAGGAAAGAATACCCATGCTTAAAGGTCTGCATCCATTCTCCTCATACAACACTTCACTAAACTGATACACAACACCACCACTGAAAGTTAATCATGTCCTCAAATAAGTAGAAGTCTCCTGTATAAAATTGGATGAGAATTTTAAGTGCAAATTTAAATGTAGAAGATGTGTGTGGGAGTGCAGAAAAAGACATTTGATAAATAATCATGTTTCTATCCAGGTAACTGATGGACTTCCTAAAACTAGATCTGTAACTTATTTCTGGAAAACGGGGGGGGGGGAAGAAGCAAATACCAAATACAGTGGCAGTTAATTAAAAACCATTAAATAGACATGAAATAAGGATCCTATTTAAGATCCAGCTGTGTTCTTCTTCATCTCATCCCTCCACTAGGCAGGATGCAGCTTGCNAAAACGTTTGTTGGAGAAGCAGGGGGGGGGGAAGAAGCAAATACCAAATACAGTGGCAGTTAATTAAAAACCATTAAATAGACATGAAATAAGGATCCTATTTAAGATCCAGCTGTGTTCTTCTTCATCTCATCCCTCCACTAGGCAGGATGCAGCTTGCTGGCAGTCAGCTTTTGGATGGGAACATGATGGGGATCTTCTTAAGCCCACTGATTGCTCATCAAGGATGAGTGAAGTGATAACACTCAACAATATGTTTAGACGCATAAAGTAGTATCCATGATTATTAAGACTGGATCTGGTTGGAGTATAAAGTAGCTTCATTTTGTGTTATGTGGTCATGTAATCCTCCTATGGAAACTGTTGTGGGAAAGGACAAGAGGATTGTGTATGCCTCTTTTACTCCAGCATTAAGTTTAAAAGACAGATGTTACCTGTGTGTACAGAGGCCTGGGAAAACAGAATCTGTACTAGGGTTAAAACTTTGAGCTTACTTTAAATTAAGCAGCATTAAGTTTTTGTAGTTCAGATAGTATTTTCTAGGATACTCTTAAGACTATGTGAGCCAAGTATTATTTTGTCATAACTTATGCCATTAAATGAAGAAAGGTGAAGTAGTATTTGAATTGTGAGAAAAAAGCAGCTCAGCTATTTCATGGCAAACATGACATAATGTGCAACTATGAGTAAACTGATGAACAGGCGTGGGCCTATGCAATAGCAGCAACATCATGTTGGGGCCAGCTAAGCATGTGGTAAGGGTGAATGAAGGCAATGCAGGGTCAAGATTGCTTGTGTTCTGCAGTGATAGCAGCCATAGTAAACATCTGGAACACAATGTGCTCCTTCTAATTGTGGTGCCACTACCTTGACTCCATGGATTTTTTTCACCACTTTAACTGAATTTGTCTTCTAAACAGATTTATTTCTTGCTCCATCTACCTGAAAAATATGTGTTTGATCTGGAAAACCTGTTGAGAGTGCTCCACATATGCTGTTTTCTATTTCTGAAACAGACAATGAAAGTTAAATTTTATGTCAAAGCTCTGACATCAAAGCCCACAGACAACATTTTACCTTTGGTATTTCTCTGTTTGCATTTGCCTGCAGACTGAGCAAAGTAAAAAAAAAAAACAATCCATCAGGCAGGTAAGATACATTATCCCCTAATATATGATTTAGGCTATCAAACCTTACATAAACCTTGCTAGACAGTTTTAGTATGAAAACCTGGAGCTTTACAGTATAGGTTTTATCACATTTTCAAAGTTATCTCTCTTAAAATACAGGTGTATTGGTTTGTTCTATTGCCTCTCCTCTCTCCAAACTGGTCTGTTTTTTTCATGAAGTCTACTTCATGACACAAGCCCCAAGAGCCAGTCATGCTAGCCTTACAGAAGTTCCTCATTTGAACCAAAATATTTTACTGAGAGCATTTTTTTGCTTCCAGATATTCTTTTACCTTATATGTACACATTCTGTGAAACACGTTTCATTAAGTGATTCTCTGTAAGTAATGGCACTTCACTAGAAACATTTAATTTATATTTCACTTTCAGCACAGTAAAAAACCAAAGCTAAACATTAGTGAAGGAGCTACAGTTCAATTCTACTTAATTTAATATAAAGTCTCCAACTCTTTTTTATCTTTTTTTTAACAAGAATGAACTGTAGTTGGTTTTGTGGAATTTGTATTCTGAGAGAGCTCTAGATAAGAATAATAAATCTCACATTTTCATTATTATTTTAGTGTAAGGCTTTCTTAAATAACAGTGATTTTATGAAGGACTTTAAAATATGGTCCTGGCACAACCGAAAGGTTGTTGGAGAGTTTTTGCATACGTCAGGCAAACAAGTACTGATTTATTTGGAGCCACAACTAGACACAGCCCACTTGTTTCACTTTTGCTGTGAAGAAGTTTAAAAAATTCCTGGTTGAAAGTTATTTTCTTCCTTTACAGTTTCTCACATAACCAGCCACTGTGTAAAAGAAACTTTTAGTGAAATAAAATAAACTGTTGCTTTCTGTATTTGAAATCTGTAAAATCCTGAATAAAGGAAATATTGCTCAACATGTCTCATAACAAAAAAAATCAATTAAAGTTGCAAAATAACTTGATTAGACATAAGGTTTAAAGCTTGTTAAGTAAAGCAAAGTTTTTAAAATTAATAATTAATTTTTGGAATAGGTTAAAGGACACTTTAAAAGTATCAGGACACTGTGAAAGCCTGAAGACAGTTAAAAAAAAAGATTAAATCATCTAATGGAATAATAATTTGACAGAGGCCATAAAATGTGAGAAAGTGAATAAGATCTTCAGCACCTAAGCTCATATTTTCAGGATCTGAGCACACATTTTATAGAGACATGACTGTGCACTCACAGCTGCTGTCAGGATCTTGATATTCACGCTGGAGAACTTTGGTTTTATAAAACATGGCCTTTTTTAATTATTAACTTTTTTGCACCATAATGGAAAAAATAACTTGTATGATTTCATTTAGCTGTCTTTTATGTACCTCCCTAAATTGCCATAAATTAGTATTTCTCACGTAATAGACTATTCACCTTTCTTAAGTCTCAAGATCAAGTTTACTGTTAATAGTGCATTTTCTAGCCAAATTTTTACCAAATTGCACATTTTTTTTCCATTTTCTATTAAAATTTTACAGCAGAATAGTATAGGTAGAAATATCTTTATTACTTTCAATGATAAATTCTATTTTCAGGTTACAGCAGGGTTTGATTTGCTTACATTTTGGATGAAAAGGGATATTTTTTAAAACAAGTTGAAATTTACAGAAAATGCTATATGAATGTTCCCATGTGCTTCCTGTTCAAAGGAAGACCAGATTTATTATTTGTTACAGCTACATGCATAGGTCAATAACTTCTTCAGGTGAGTGTATTTGTTCTTTTAGAAGATACAGAAGCTTTCAGGTAACAAAAGTATCCAGACAATATGTGATATCATGGAAAGTACCAAGCACCTTTTAGGAGTGTTAGGTTTGTCAGTCCATAATTAGTAGTTCTAAATATAATTTTTAGCATGGTCACTCTCAGGTGCGGGTAGTTGCAGAAAGCAACATTAAAGTACTGAAAATAATTTCAATGGATGTCAAAGAGTCTGCTAAATAGCTGTTTGATGTGTGTTTTTTATGATCTGAAGATGCAGCTTGTAAGTGATAAATGACCATCCTGGCTCTCTTCCTTTGTTACCTCACCTTTTATTTCAGCTTTTTTTGTTTAGTTAAAAGCCACTAATTAGCATCATTTTTGCTGCTGGTGTCAATGTGTTGATGTTTATAAAGCTGGTATTCTGAAGAGGATGCCTGGGAATTTTGCTTTGGCACTTATCTGTTAATTGATTTTAATCACCCCTTTGAAACACTTGGTATCCCTTTATGCCTCCCTATCAAATGCAGTTAGGAGATAATTTTTCTGAAGTCTTTAAATGACTGAAGTGTCCAGGTGAATTTTTTCAAAAGCATGGTATGTTCCTACAGCCTAAATATCATTGAATGTAATAGGAGCAAAATAGCTAACTTTGCTTCTCAGTTACAAGTATTTTTGATAGTATCTTATACATTTTTGTGGATGCTGTTGCAGTTCATTAATTCCAATCAAACATCAGCTTTTGCTACTGCCTTCTAAAAAGAATCAAGTCAGAGTGTGCTTATTTAGATGTGGTTTATAAATTCCACCTGCATCTGCCAGGCACAAAGAGGTTTTTCCTATAATTTCCTCTTGTGATTCTGAACGTGGTTGCTGATGTTCATGATTTCAGGATATTATTATTCTTTAGGAAGAGCTATATTTCTGTGTATTCATACATTTTCCCATAATGTGCAAAAGTGCTGTAATTCTGCATGTGACCTCAGCAATTACAGAATTTCAAACATTAAGAGCAGAATGTCTATTGGTGATCCAGACCATGATTCTGTGAAGCAAACAGTGCTGTACTAGCTCCCTGGGTTGCACACTGTGAAGCTTTTTGTCAATATTTTAAGGTAGCCTAAGAGACGTAGGAACATTCACATGTTGGCATTGTCTAGAGTTGAAACACACCCAAGTATCATACAGTATTTCTCTTTGAAAGTCATTCTTGTGTGAACACACAAGGACAGGTCCATAACCTCACTTGGAGTATTATGTGTGGTTCTTGTGTCCTCAACATAAAAAGGACATGGAGCTGCTGGAACAAGTCCAGAAGAGGGCCATGAAGATGATCAGGGGACTGGAGCATCTCCCATACGAAGACAGGCTGAGAGAGTTGGGGCTGTTCAGCCTGGGGAAGAGAAGACTGCGTGGAGACCTCATAGCAGCTTTCCAGTATCTGAAGGGGGCCTATAGGGATGCTGGGCAGGGATGGTTCATTAGGAATTGTAGTGACAGGACAAGGGGTAATGGGCTCAAACTTAAAGAGGAGAGGTTTAGATTGGATCTAAGGAAGAAATTCTTTCCTGTTAGGGTGGTTAGATGCTGGAATGGGTTGCCCAGGGAAGCTGTGAATGCTCTATCCCTGGCGGTGTTCAAGATTGGATGAANAGAGGTTTAGATTGGATCTAAGGAAGAAATTCTTTCCTGTTAGGGTGGTTAGATGCTGGAATGGGTTGCCCAGGGAAGCTGTGAATGCTCCATCCCTGGCGGTGTTCAAGGCCAGATTGGATGAAGCCTTGGGTGACATGGTTTAGTGTGAGGTGTCCCTGCTCATGGCAGGGAAGTTGGAACTAGATGATCTTATGGTCCCTTCCAACCCTAACTATTCTATGATTCTATGATATGTGGGCATGGTTGATATTTATTAATGCCAGGTAAGTGGAACAATCTCCTAGACTGTGACACCTTTCACAGCTCCTACCTGTGTTGCCCTTAATTAAAAAAAATAAAACAAACACCTCATTAAACAGATAATAACTCAGGCATTTACTCATTTATCTACCTCTTTGTGCACAGAAAATACCTAGTCAGAAGCTGTTTTATTTAACCAATCTAGTACTTTAATTAGAGATGTAGACTAAATGTCATAATAATTATATTTGTCTTGGAAACAAAAATTTATCAGAGTAAACACCTTGACATAAGCCACAGAGATCTTAAGTTCAGAAAAAAGTGCAATAAGTTAACTCTTGAGACCAAGATATTAAAACTTCTGAAGGTTTTGCCTGGATTTTGAATGAGTGGTGATGTCCTGGGTTCAGCAGTAGCAGACATTTTTCTCCTTCTTAACTGGTGTAGTGCTGTGGTTTTGACTTTCAGCCTGGCAACAGCACTGATGGCACCCATGTTTTTAGTTGATGCTCAGTAATGTTTAGTCTGACCAAGGACTTTCTGAGACTCATGCTCTGCCAGGGAGGAGGGGAAGGTCGGAGGAAGCAGATACATTACACCTGACCCAAACTGACCAAAGAGATATTCCATACCACAAGTCATGCCTACTACATAAACTGGGGCAGTTACCCAGAAGAGCTAGATCACTACTTGGTCGGGCTGGGTATCGTTCAGCAGGTTGTGACCAGTTGTATTCTCTTCCCTTGCTATTTTTCTTATCATCATTATTATTATTGGTGGTAGCAGCAGTGGTTTCTGTTATACCTTAGCTACTGGACTCTTCTTATCTCAACCCGTGGGAGTTATATTCTTTTGATTCTCTTCCCCATCCCTCTGGGAGCAGGGGGGAAGAAGAGGGGGAGTGAGCAAGCTGCTGCATAGTTCTGGATTGCCAGCTGCGCTTAAATTGCAACAGGTGATTTCTTCAACACATTTCAGTATTTTGATTAATTTTTTTATCTTATTTTTAAATATATCAGTACAATATTAAATAACTTGGCAATATTACTATTTGAGAGAACACAAGCATGCTGTAGTCAGTAGAAATGTGTGTGTGCCTACCTAACTGAACATAATTTCCTATGAATATTTGCTGCAGGCGTGTGGTCTCCTCTTTTTCATTTCTGCTCCCACCTGTAGCAGTAACATCCTGATGAGTAAATAAAGAGAGAAGACTTTTCAGTTGCTGAAAGAAATTTCTGTGGAGACCAGCAGGTTATGAAACAGTGATATGTAAACAGAAGTTTTTTTAAGCTTAATGGAATTACAAAATATCAGTTGCTTGCAAAGAATTTTTTGCTTTGCATTGGGTAACCTAGGAAGGAAAAAATCACCTTGTTTGTCAGGCTATCACAATGTTTGGGGTTTTTTTAGCCTATAGAACTATATTAAAAGCTATCATGTAGCTTCTTAATGGAATCCAAACTACAGTGCAACCTACAGTAGAAATTTGAGTCTGGAGAAGGTAACAAGCAGCTAAGAGTAAGGAACAATTGATTTTATCATATCTCTCAAGTAAAATCGTAACTCTTTTAATAGTGTGTAACAATCTCTGCAGTTTTTCTATTTTCTATTAATTTCATGACTCACGGCTAATGTCATAAACTACATGAAACCTGAAGGGATGACTGTAGTTTGCAGGAAGAAGGAATTTGTAAGTACCACAGCTCTCCCTTTGTACAAATTGCTCTTGAACATGATACATGATACTTGTTAAGGATTTAGTTTCCTTTATTTATATAATTCTGTGCTACTATTCCCATAGAAACAGAACATCAATGTCAACCAGGCAGTTTAAAGAAGAAAAGAGAGTTTAGTGATTAACCTTCACGAAGTTTGTGACTTAGCAGGAGAATGCTCTGACGTACATGCATGTGTCCTCTCTCAAGCTACTGCTCTGCTTTGCTGCAGCCCTAAAAGTGCCCTGATGTTGATTAAGATTAAAAATAAACAGTACAAAAGTTTAAAACCTAATAGCATACAAGTTTAGAAATCAGGTGAGATGCTCAAATGTTTGTGACATTCAGGATGCAAAATTTAGATTGAAATCTCAATTAGAGTATGATATGGTAATACACATTTCTCCAACTGAGCAGTTCACCCATGTGGAGTCTCTGTAAGATTACTTTGACTTTCCAACACGTTTCAGTTATATAAATCATGACTAGTAAAAAGGAAAGCAAAACAAATACAGAAGTTAAGAAATATAATTTTGAATTCATGATGGGTGTTCATTACACTGGTGCTACTATTGCAGTGATTTTGCTCAAAGGGGGAAATGAAATGGGTGATTCAGAATCCTCTGGGCACAATACTTTAGATCACCTTCTTTGATATTCAGAAGATGAGCTCCTCAGGGAATGCTGAAGCTTTAGGACATATTTCCATAATTGCACATGAGGACAAAAGAACAGCCACTCTTATTCAGATCACTGGTCCTTTATACAATGATCTGTCTGAAAGCAGTTAAATCTGGTTTTGCTTCTGAAAGTGGCCTCCAGGTAATGGTTCTGCCTTGTCTGTGTAACAAGAAATTTCCTTACCAACAAAAGAGGCCAAAGGGAAATATTGTTTGAAGGAATGTAGGTAATACTGGAACTTTTTCTAAAGTTTTGCATACCTATTGAGAGTTTTTGTAATGTCATGTAAAATCACAGAATATAAACTTGGTTGTGATTATGTGTTAAGTGTGTCCATCAGTATTTCAGTACATATTTCACAGATCAGTGAGTTATCAGGCTTTTATCAACAATAAAGTGGTGACATTTATAATCTCTTATCTGAGTAATAGTGTTGTTTTCCAGAGGCAGTGTAAAGGTGGTGGACAAACCACCACAGACAGTGGTCTTTATCAAGAAAATTTGTACTTGTTTATCTAATAATTGCATACCTGATTTCCACAGGTAATATCTGTACCTGTACCATAACTATAGAATGGCAATACATTTAGTGTCTGAGAAAAGCGTTCTACATGAGCAAATTCTGACAGTGCTGGGCATACTGAATAGTCACACTAATGCTGGATGTGTCACTCAGTGTGATTAACTGATCATCAAAATAGAATTTTGTAGTGTCACTGCATTAACTTTAGATTCTGCTACCCTTTTTTTGCTCAGTATTGCTTTAATCTTGTTTTCATTTTGTTGCTTTATTTTTGTTGTGGCTATATGTGGACAGGCTGTGTAACAGCTAACATTTTGTGAGCAATCCAGAGACCTTGGTGTAAGGCAGCCTGCCTGAGAACAGTCACGGAGTTGAGATAAACTGAAGGCCATGGATTAGGGAGTAAAGAAACATCAGCTGTAATATCTCAGAAATGAGCACAAGAGAGAAGGAGCTAGGAAACTCTGAAGGTCGACTTCCCAGGACAGTGTTATCCAATCCTAGCATTGTTAAGGGTTAAGGTGCTCAATCAACAATTACCAAATCCATGTAGCTGTGCTAAGAATCTCTATATAAGGTTGACACTTTGTCTAATAAAATGGTATTCGCTTGATCACATTGATCGTATTAGCGTTGTCTGTGACTCCCGTGTCAACAGCTATATATTAGAAAATGGCCCATAATCAATCCTACTATTCTATGATTCTATAAGATTTGTCACTGTTGTTACAGCATTTTTTATTCTTATTATACGAAATGCTACAGGTTCTATGTACATGTGAGAAAGCATATTTTGAATGTTTCACCATTAAGAGCTTCAACTGGCAATATTAAAGGATCTTTATTGTCATTTTTATTATTAGAGGTCATGATGCACCAGACCTAACTGGAAGATTGGACCAAAATTATACTTCTTTTAGCTAATGTTTCCAGCCACATTAGTTACAATGTTTCTCCACTATGTTTGAAGAATTTTATTATCAGTTGATCCCACAAAATTCTCCCATACAAGAGTAGGTTATGTTTCTGTGTGTTCCAATAGCATCACTGTGAATATAAATTCTACCTGTAGGAACACAAGTTCACACTGAAATTTGTAGAGCATTGAGCATTGATAACATTTGACAAATTAGTAAATGGCCAATGAAGATGTTAAATTTGTTAAAAAACATGGGAATTACAAAAGATTCATTTTTAGAATGGGACAATTTTTATATATATTAAATTTGTAATGTTTCATTTGTGGCAGCATTGAAAATTTGTGAAATCAATGTAGAATCTGAACACACTTAAACTGTGTTTACCTAACAAATACTTACTTACACTGTTATTTCTCAAAAGAGTAAAATACTAGTTATTACCTACCATTTGATCATGTTCTGTGTCTTTGAGATTTTTAAGTGAAGCTTCAAAAACAGATTACTGTCTACTTTTATTTTCTTGTTCTTTAGTCTAGGGCTGCTAGAATCAGAATCATTCTTTTGCACACTGGAAATCAAATAACAGTTTGCTTTATCTGTCTTTTCCTGCAAGAGAATATGGATCATTTGTGTCACCACCAAAACAAAAAATGGTCCTTCAAAACTCACTTTGTGCTTAAAGATATATGTAGTATTAGTAACTTTGAAAGGCATATAGTTTACACTGACATTTCATGCACTATTGATTTTTTCATGATAGTGTTTAACCTACCAACACTTTCTAAATGCAACCTTTTCCTGATAAATAACACATAAACTGTTCCATCAGATACCTTACTCTGGTGGTTGCTACTTTAATGGTTTTCGGTTTGTTTGCATTTTTTTTTTTTTTAAATTTCTCTCAGTTCTTGTCTGTGGAACATANAATGCAACCTTTTCCTGATAAATAACACATAAACTGTTCCATCAGATACCTTACTCTGGTGGTTGCTACTTTAATGGTTTTCGGTTTGTTTGCTTTTTTTTTTTTTTTTAAATTTCTCTCAGTTCTTGTCTGTGGAACATATATATGATAGACAGTGGAAGGCAATCAGGGTCAGGTTTTGCTATTCTTCCTCTAGGTTAGATACACAAATAACCTTGTTATACTTCTTATAGGTTGGTTGTACAAAAGACAGATGGGCATTCACATGCATATGATTTGCCTTGTAATTTATCATCTTCATTAAAAAAAAAAAAAA
>NDXB01020266.1:0-19823 GCA_002631895.1 Agapornis roseicollis | reverse complement strand
AATATTTTGTCAGTTAAATGAACTAGAGAAGAGTTTCAACTATAAACATTTCTCTCCCTGTGCTTAAACAATACAGGTCTGGGATCAGGTGGCAGCAGTGCTTTTTCACTGATGTCTCATTAGGTTTTATTCAGAAAAGGCAGATACTGAAGCACTAGAGGTTTCTATGTCACTTAAGTACAGCCTCCCTTTTCCACTACAACCTTTTTTCCTTCTCTTCCTTCCTCCTACCTAGCTATAAATCCACTATTTGCCTTTCTCAGAAATTACTGTCTTTCCACCTACTTTCAGACAATTCAAAGCTATGCCATCTTTGGGAAGTGAAGTCAAAGGCAGAAACACAATTCTTAGGACTTCCAATCTGTCTGCATGCATCAACACTCTAAAAAGAGGAGCTGCTTATGTTTTAATTAATATTTAATTAGCTTGTTATTCTTCCACAAGCTAATGAGCACCTCTAAGACATATTTTAATACATGATCTGCAGTCATCAGTAATATGGTAGCAGAAAGTAACAGTGTGAAGGAGTGAGATATGATGGGATCAGCAGTATCTCACTGAGCTGGACTAAGAGCAGAGCAAGAGTTTTGTGAAGAGCTGTGTCCTGGGTTTAGCAGTAGANGTGAGATATGATGGGATCAGCAGTATCTCACTGAGCTGGACTAAGAGCAGAGCAAGAGTTTTGTGAAGAGCTGTGTCCTGGGTTTAGCAGTAGAAGTCAATTTTTCTCCTTAGTAGCTGATGCAGTTTTTATGTTTTGACTCTCCCTGGAACATAGCTGATAACAGCAGTGTTTTTAGTTGTCGCTAAGTAATGTTTATTCTGATCAAGGACTTTCTGAGTCTCATGCTCTGCCAGGGAGGAGGGGAGGCCGGGGGGGAGCAGGAACAGGACACCTGACCCAAGCTAGCCAAAGAGGTATTCCATACCACAGCACGTCATGCCCAGGGAGGTAATGGGGAGTTACCTGGAAGGTCACTTCATTTCCCGGTCGGTCTCTTTTTCAGCGGGTGGTATCGTACCCTCTTCCCTTGTTATTTCCTTATCGTTATTATTATTGGTGGTAGCAGCAGTGATTTGTGTTATACCTTAGTTACTGGGCTGTTCTTATCTCAACCTGTGGGAGTTGCATTCCTTTGATTCTCCTCCCCATACCTCCGGGAGCGGGGAGGAAGGAAAGAAAGTGGGGAAGGGAGTAGAAACTGGGTTTAAACAATGACAAGCTGGCATGGACTTGAAGAACAAATGACTGAATTAATGAGAAAATCTGGAGAATTAGACTGGGAGTTGGAAAGAGGACTAGGAACCTCTGAGATGGGAGGTGTGTTAAGTTTTAGAAGAAAGGACAGGGGCTCTCATACGGGTAGAAAAGGATGAATGGAACATGAGATGGAAGATTGGTGAACTGGACATTTTATGTCAGGAGGAGGAACAGGGAGTGACAGCAAGGGAAGTCCTATGTTCACAAAAGTGAGAGGCTGGCCTTTTAGAATGTAAAAGCAGCTGGGATAGGAGACCTCAGGACTTTACTATGATAACTCTAGAGCAATACTTAACTGTGATCTAGTTTGGCAGTGGACTTTATGCACAAACCTACTAGGCTTCCCTCTCTCACCACACTTGCTCATTCAAGCCAAACACACTTCCCTTTTGATGAAATTCCTCCTAACTGCAATGCTTTGGGGCAAAACAGAATGACAGCAAATCACTGGGAAGGAAATTGAGATTGCAATCTGAACCAAACTACTTCCACATCTGCAGCACACTGCTTACAAGCTTTCTGTACTCAATAAACAAAAAATCATCTGCACCTAAAACCAAGCCTTCAGAAAACTGAAATAATGCAACGCAAATGTACCTTCTTCTGAATACTTAAGATGTTTGAAAAGGCAGAGGAGCTTGAAAATGATGTCTTCATACGGCACACGTTGGTAATATACAAATTATACTATAGCAGCATAATAGCATATTCTTTCATATGACAAATAAGCCTTTAACACAAAACAGTGTTTGTATGTAATAAACATTAATTTGCATACTGAAAATTCAAGATTTTGCATTCTGAATAAAAAATATTTAATTTCACTAAAACTTTGCCTGCTCTTCCATCACCATGTGATCATTTGAGGTCTGTCATGCTTACACTACATGAAGCCTGAAAATACAGCATATGAAGCTCTTGCAGCCATTTTAGTAGCTGAACAAATGCTGTACAAAACTGAGTCAGAACAAAATGAAAATATTTAATAATATCCAGGCAACTGGCCACCGTACGCTCTTCACAAACTAATTCATCTAGCTCACTGGTAGCTTTGACACCATCTGGGTAATTCTTTGTTATTGTTTTTGAAAGAAAAAAATATGAAGAATTAGCCTAATTAATAATATCTGTAACAGCGAGTATTTTGTTTCATATTCGGAGTTTGGAACAATTTGAGATTTCCTGTTTGACTGGTGAGAGGATTTTGTTGTTTGTTTTAGAAGCCTTAATTAGCTTTAAACCTTTATGACAAGTAGAAACACCAGTGGAAAGAACTTGTCCCTGTGCAGACATGCACCAGTTTATCCATAAGCCAAGAATTAACTGCAGTTTTGGGAGCTAATGGAATTAGTAATTAGCAAAACCAAAACACAATTGTGCACATTTGTTCTCCTGTTTCTTCTCTTTTCTTCTATTAGCTGGAGCATTTACATTGTAACTACCCTTGCTATGGACTTCCTATCTGAAACTTCAACAATCATTAGCAACCATTTATGATATCAAAGCATTGTATTATAATTTAAGGTAGTAAAGTGTTGCAGAAATAAATGTATGCTTATAAAACAAAGTTAGTTTCATTAAAATAATGTTAGCAGCTTTTCAACAGCTGTTGAGAATAACAAACACCCTAATTAGAACATTGTGGATTCTTTTTAATAAGCTTAGGAAGAACACAAAGAAAACATTTCTCTTCAGGTAGTACATTGTACAC
Source organism: Agapornis roseicollis (assembly GCA_002631895.1). Lineage (NCBI taxonomy): Eukaryota > Metazoa > Chordata > Aves > Psittaciformes > Psittacidae > Agapornis > Agapornis roseicollis. Next base: position 16,851 of record NDXB01020266.1, on the reverse strand, counting down.
AATCCATAAAGTGCTGTGTAGCAGAGAAATATTTTTCCATACATTATTCCTACTCTCCATTTAAATAATGTCATAAGCTGACTTAGAGCATGATAACTGACAAGAACACACAGAGAGCTGTTTCTAAGCAATTACTACATTTTGTCCTCTAGGTATAAACTGTCAAATGTAAATTATATAGATACTTGCACGTTAAAAACCATACCCATGTTTCTATAGACCTTGCTCATTGATCTTTGCATTATGCTGGCCTGCTCCTTCAAGTACTAAGAGGCCTCAGGGCAGCTGCATCTGTAAACCAGGATGGATTAAACTTGCTGATTTGCATACATTTAATTTTTTAAAATTGTGTGACTCAAGGATATGTGCATCCTGATGACTATTCCATGGGATTTAAAAACAGGTCTCCTGAGTCGGTGAGCAGTTTCCTGGTGTTGTGAGCTATCAGCAGAGTGAATGATCAGCCACGCTCAAATCTTAGCCCTTGTGTCTGGGCTTTGGTTAAAGATACCACTGGGAATAGATGAGTTGTCTACAGAATAAAGCAGGCTGGCTTGGAACAGTCCCAACTTTCCAGAACGGCTTGGCTTCAGTTATATGCATCTGATCACAGAAATTTAAGAACAGTGAAATGCCATTTCCTTCACTCTTAAGGTTTAGGAAAAAAAAAAAAACAAAAAACCTTCTAAATGTCCCATCTATCAAAACAGTAAGAGGATTCTAAATTCTGAATAACCTTGATGCAGATGGAAAGCAACAAAACAGTTATATCTCAGGTTTGAGAAGCAGCATCACATTACCACCACAGAGCTGACAAGAAGTGACAAACATTTGCTTCATTCTAAAAGCTTGTTTAACAACCAGAAGGGGACAAAATGTGACTATCACAGGCATGCTGTTTGGGATTCAAGTGGTAACTCACAATTTCAAATATAGAATTTTAAAATGGAAAAAAACCTGTGTGACCATTACTATTAAACTAGGGGAAGATGCAAACTCATTTTGATAGCCCTGTCATCCAGTCTTATCCCCAGCTCCCTAAACATGCACAAAGAATGTTGCAATCAGCTCCAGGAAAACACAAAATCTCCCAGGCCCTGACAAGCATAATCCTTTGGTAAAATAGCCTTCCTTATCTGAAATGCTATCACCTGTCAACAGAAGAGATGTGATGCCACATCGAGGACAGCATATAATGTGATTCAGATACAGATTTTTTTTTTTTTTCATGAGATAATCTTATTTAGAGATTTATGACAAGTGCTGTAATTATTTGAGGTACTTATAGCAAAATGGCATAATTTGCCAATATAGCAAAGATAGCTGCAAGGTGACTAGTCAAAATAATTGTGATTAAGCTACTTTCTAGATACTGTTTAGAGGATGATATGATGAGAATGACAACACAATCCTGTTACTGACATTTAGAACTCTTGGAAACATTTCAAATGTCTCAGAAATCATGTAGCTGGAAAAACATCTTCTGTTTTTATTTGGATGCTACAGAGGTATTTGGTACTGTTAGTTTTTTCCTCTGTGGATCTGTCACTGGAAATCTCAAGCTTCGCACAAGATGTCCCATTAGTCTAACATTACTGTTCCGTCTTCTGGAAGAGACATATCACTCCGGTGAATGGTTTATGTCAAACTGGGTCCCTTCATGGTATCTCAGGTGATTAAAAAATAGTATTGTCTAAGGTGTTTTACAACATTTTTCTTTTTCTCTGCTTTTAAATAGATATTAATCAAGTTCTGATACACCATGTGTATACCTGTCTTTGCTTGGGGGGAATGCAAAAGATTATGGCTGTAACCCTTATGTTAGTTCTCTAGACAGCCAATATGTCAATTAACTATTTTATTTTTTTAAGGTATATATGGACTCACATATTCATGTTCTGCATGAACAGTTTATATAAGACACAGTGATCCAAACACTGCATTGTTTAACAGACTTTTAACATATTCAGATCATCTGTTGAGTGTGCTTATTGAACCCTCACAGTCCTGACAGACTCATGAGCCTGTAAAAGAAATATGACCATCAGAATGCACCCTTGAACTTGGAAGAACAGTATGCAGTAGATCATTTTAACAGCCATCCAAGAGTCAATGTCTTCTGGTATTTTAATAATGCTGGCTAGTATTATAGTAAAAATAATGTGCTTGAACTTTGGAAAATGCAGTTAAGCTTGTATGGCACCTTCACAGTTTTGTCCCCTCTACATAAAGCCTATTATATGCGAAGACTGATTTATCTCTTGATTGGGTTTTATAAAGCTATGACAATTCTTTGCAGAGAAGGATGAAAAATATTCATCCCCAGAGCTTTTATAATCTAGTTGGAAAAAAAAAAAAGCATTCTAATTTCTATTTAATTTCAAAATACTCAGAGCCTTATAGACCTGACATTTTTTAATCAGAGCAGAACTACTCTTTCAAGCCTTCCAACTAACCCCTACTCTTGCTTTCCAAATTAACTGTCTTGCAGAAAAAAAAACCCAAATAAATATTTTCACAACAGTAAGTAAACAGAACACAGTACACACACAGAACAGACATCAGGGAACAAGTTCTGAGGTCATATTTCCTACACTCACATTCTTGGTTCTCTGAGGATATATCTCACCACATCTCTTTGTGAGACCACTGAATGCTACTCAAGCACTTCTGGGTGACCACCCAGAACGTTGCAAAAAGTGGCTGAACGCTGGTGGACCAAGCTGAGATTCTCTCTTCCAAACTGCTGCTTGTTGCTACAAAACCATTAAAAAAACACCATAAATCTTTAATTCAGTTGAAATCAGACAATGCTTGAGGAAAATAGCATGTCTGCCCTCTGAAAATGTCTCCTCAAGTATTAAAGGTCTGAGATGGAAATCCTCATGCAGCTGAGAATCTCCCCCCTAATATAAAAGAGAGCCTAAGAGGCAGCAATAGATCCAATCAAGAGTGAGAATCATGTGCATTGTATCATGTATCATACATATACATTTGATATACACGATTCTCTTTCTTGAACTTTAAGGTAACCTTATACATATACTTGGATAAAGATACAAGGAAGTAAATTATTAGAAATGGCACACTATGAACTTAGTCCTAACAATCTGCTCAGAGGAAGAAAAAAAATAAAAACAAAACAAGAACTCCCCAAGGCCCCCAAACAACAAAAACCAGAAGCAACCACTTTGCCTGATGTCAAAACCAACTTTTAGAGATATAAGGAGGAAACTGTTCTTAGACTACAGTATGCTTGATTAATGAGGATGAACTAATTTCAACATCTCATAGAAAGTCTGGCTGCTTCAGGACCTCTTTTGTGATACAAAAATCAAAACAGCATCTTAAAAGTGTAAATTAAAACAATTACTGTGATCATATAGCTTAATCAGTTGGGGTTTATTCCAATGTAAAGAACAGATACAGAAATAATAGAATAACTTAGAATTACCTATGTAAGGAAATCAACCTTTTTAGAATATCCTTCTCTAAAAAGCCAGTCTAGGAACCTCTAATATCTGAAAACCTACTGAAAAAAACACAAAGGGCTACTGGAATAAAAAAGGAAACAGCCAAGGAATTGCTGGCCTGACTTTGGAACTTTGGAACATGTAAAGAGCAAACAATTAAGCAATCACTTTATGAAATAACCAACCAATCTTTTTGAAGGTGTACATTAACAGGCAATAATCACTTGACAAAAAAAAGAGTTAAACAGCCAATAATAACCAACCAATCTCTTTGAAGGTGTACATTAACAGGCAATAATCACTTGACAAAAAAAAGGGTTAAGCAGCCAATTTTTTTATACTACTAATAAATTTCTATTTTTAAATAACATTCCTTAATTCCTTATAGGAAAAATTACAAACCTGATTAAAAGTAAACAATACTTGTCGGTCAGTTTTTGCAATAGCTAACTCATTATCACTATTTAATGTTATCTCTGTTCTAAATTTGTCAATCTTCAGTTTATATTTATAAGACATTTTTAACAGGTATTTTTAAATCTTTTTCTGCTAGATTGAAGGGAAATCTGTTACGCGCTTTCTTCTCCACTGACATTTAGGGAAAAATCTGATCATCATCTTGTATTTGATAAACACTTCAAAACTTTGATTCTTTAATGTTTTCTCCATGAAATGCGTTTTCTCATTAATGTTGCCCTTTAATCATTCTTCATTCAACTTGCTGAGCTTTTCTATATTTTAACATTCATCCTGAATTCTGACACGAAATGAAGACGCTGCAGAGACTGGTACTGACGTAAAGACTTCGGACTAGAATAAAAACTTCTTAGGCACCTGTATTCAAAGCCTACCATCATGAGAAACTCAAAGACACAAAGGAATGAGAAAAGCTCTGTCCAACTCCAGGTCTTTATTCCATATGTAGATAGGTTATGTCTTACATCAGAAACATCCTACACTATAGAGTCATTTAACAGTATTTCCTTACATAATAACCTCTACCCAGTGACACTAATTCAATGTGTGACCCTGTCACAACAAAGGCTAAAATCCCAAACAAAGCAAATACACATATTAGGGTCATCCTACTACTTGCTGTTAATTCATCACTATCATTTCAAGAACATCATTTGAGATTAGAGCTTATTAAGGCCTTATTAGTTCAGTGTAAATCACATGGTATTCAATAATTTTAAGTTCAAAAGTATGTTTTATATTTCGATCTTTGATTTTCCTGTTACAGTTTTACAGAGAAAGAAAATGACATGAGACATAGTAATTTGCAAATTTAATTGATACAGGTTTTGAACTTTATCTTATTTTAAGAATGATGAAGATGAGATTGGAAATTTTCGCCTTCAAATCTTCAATCTTTTTTTATCTTCTTTCCAAGCACTTTGGTTTCTTATTGAAATATACTTTTGCTTATTTTGTTTTCTTTTTAGTGTAAGCACTTCCCTCATTTCTTCTTCCTGTACACATTTTAAAGCAACATACAAATCTACTAAAGTTTCAGATGAAGTTTGCTTTATCTGGGGTTGGACAATGGGATTACTAGGATGGATCTGCTGAAATCAATTTGTTCAGTCTTAAATAGAATAAATTCATAGGCCATGGCTTTCGATTCACCATCTTGGTCAACTAAGTAGTGTTCCTATGCAGCACACTCTTTTTTACATACAGAACCGATCTAGCATGAAGTTCTTTGAAGTCAGTTACTTACAGTACCTGAAAAGGAATGCACTTAAAAATCTACTTATTTATTAAGCAGATAAGGGATAATGTGCAAGTGAAAGTAAATGAGGAATCTGTGAATAACGCAAAATAGCAACTAGATTTAGAAGGTCAAATGCCCATTTTTTGTCTACAGAAAGTGCATGCACAAACATGAGAGGAATTCAAGTACTTCATTGTCCTAAATTAAATTGTCACCATTTTATGGTTATCTTTCAATCTTCCTTAAACTCTTTGGGAATCTGTAAATAACAGCAAACCATATTCTGTTCATGCCATTCTAGAGGAAGATTGATGTATGCTCTCCTACTCTAAATACAACGCCGAGACATTGTAAACATTTGTGGGGCCATGATTTTTAAAGGTAGTGTAGAAACAGTGCTGTAATTATTTAAAATTACACTGAGCTCTATAGTATCTATTATAGTAATTTTTCAATACAATTTCCAATCCCTAGTTTTAAAGCACAGTTGCACTCAGAAGATCATAACAGGCCTTGGATAATAGAAATAATAATGGTTATTGTAATCCTTCTGACATGAGCTTGCCTAGCAGTAGCCAGAGTAGCCTCCCATTAACTTTCCATTATACTCAGCAGCATTTTGCTGCTGCTGTGCTATTACTCTCACTATGTCTCACTGCAAAAAATAGCATCTGTATTTTGTGGTAATGTGTCAGCCAAACATCAAGGAAAAAAGAATGCTGTACTCAAAGTCTCCCCGTAAACAGAAAAGGGAGAGTATGGGGAACAGAAGGAATGTATAGCCCCATATTAAAATAAATTACTTGAGCACTCTAATTAGGAAGACAACAGGCAAGATGTGAAACAATCTTCCTGCACAAAAGTGATGCATGCTACTGACCCCCTGGTTTTCTATCAGTCAGCAGAGTGATAAAGCCAAATAAAAATATTTCCTCAGATGCAGACACTCAATGAGTTTTTGTAGTATTTTCATCTCCTGCTAACTAAGTAAATTTTATGTGTTTTCAAGTATTATAGGTTATAATCTCTATTATTAGCACAGTTGAAAGCAGTCATCAGTAGAGTGAATTAATTCATCACTTCATGTGTCACTTCTACCTACTCTGACACAATAAGGTCTTTTTTTCGGTGATGATTTAATGAGTGAAGCTCAGAAGCACAGCATGTATTTTTCCCATTCAAATTCACTTCTTGTAACCCAAAATATTTTTAAACTAGGTGTTGGTTGATTGGTATGTTTCTTAAATAATGCTTATATACTGCGAGGTGAGTAACAATACAATGATAAATAGAAAAGAAATAAAGGTTAAATCTAATTTTGAGAAAAATGCTTCTTTTACCACACTGCAAGGGACTACAAGAGTTGCCTGTGGTATTATGCTGTTTTTTAAAATAATAGAAAACTAAATGGGAATGCAGGAATTTAGGTCTCTTATGCATTTTCATCATCATAAACTAGCAGTTTTCATTAAAATCCAGATGGATTGGAAGGTGATAAAGCTTTTTGCTTCTTTTTCTCTCATTGCATATTCTTTTCATATATTTTATTGACATGAAATGGTTGCATTTTTGCTGGTAATAGTAAGAAACAGCAGACTAGGAATGCAAATTTATTTTGTAGCCCAAGAGGTCTATTCAAAAACATTTTGCTAGGACTCATTCAACTTAATTTTTACACACTTTCTCTACATGGTCACTCTAAGCTACTAGCACATTATTTAAGCACATGCCAACCTGATACAAATATTCATGGTTTCACTGGCTTAGGAAACAATCACAATTCACACCAACTGACAAGCAGTTGACAGAAATGGGTATATATGCATCATACACTAAACTCTGAATAAGTCATTTTTATAATTAAAGAGAATGTAGAATGAAAATGTACACTTCTAGAGGAATAAGCTGTATTTCTTCAGTCCATCTCACACTGGTGGAAGACTGCACAGATATGAGAGAAACAAATATGAATTTATATACATTCATGTTTAAATTTTATCTTTCTGCAACTACATAGATAAATTTCAAATTTAAATTGGCAAGTCCTTTTGATAACATATAACCAACTATGACAATAAACCACCATTCTCTAAATTGTTAAAACACTCTTCAAACTTGTAAAGTTAAGACTCTGGAAAACTGTTTTGTCCAGCTGAAGTCTTCATGAATGCATGTTTGTATATTTGCAGTAAGGGACTCTTTATACTAGCACAATGTATTTGTACCTACAGGCTGTCCGGAGAGGTTGCAGAATCTCCCTCCTTGGGTATTTCGAAATATTCTTGAGGATATTTCAAAATCCATCCAGACATGCTCCTGGGTAATCATCTGTAGGTGACCCTGCCTGAACCTTCCTACCTCAACTGTTCTCTGATGAGGTATACATAAAAATGGCTATTTCTACAAATATTACAGTCATTATTAAGCTGTCCAGTCATACAGCCACATGATTCAGATAAATGTGGAAAAATAACTATCACTTCAGTTGCTTGGTGTTCTTTTGATAAAATCTCAAGATGCACGGAATCCTTGAAATACACTCAAAGCATTTAATGCTATTTATAGATAGGATACGGGTAAGGACCATCTAAATATTTCCTTAAAGAAAGATCTCATTGGCTGAAAGAGAACTTGTTTAGATGACACACTTATATTATAGCAACTCATTCAACATTTGCATGTTCTATTTGTCAAACATTGAGATATATAGTGTTCCCTCCCACCAAGTTTATAATATTAATTACATGATAACATATAGCCACTTAGGTATGCAGGATGAAAACTAGAAACTTAAATTGGAACTGAAATGTTAAAAACCTGGTCCAGATCTAAATTCCATTATTCAATATAATAATTTTTTCCAGTCCATTCCCCCTTCATGTGCCTCCAATTCCTCTCCCACTGTAATTACCTTTACTGGTTATTGCACACAGCCATTTCTGTTACTAATCCAGGCTATTTCCATATGAGACAAAGGAAACACAGTAGCTGCTATTGATCTATATTTCAGAAAAGTATTTAATGTGATGCCCCCAAAGGAAAATATTAGCAAAAAATTGTAAGGTAGATCAAGAAGTTATTACAAAAGGAAAGGAAGAAGGGAGCAACAAAAAAAAAAAACTAGGCTTAGAAAGTTTAAGATGATTTTATTCCTCAAGCATCAGCTTTGGACTATTCTTATAAAACATACTCACTGTCAAAGAGGACTATTTTTAACAAAAATAAGGAAGGTTCTTACCCAATCTGCTGATGAAACAAAGTCAGAATATTTAATTGATGCAGAAAAAGCATCATACAAAAGAACTACATATCATTGAGGACTTATGTAACACAGACAGAATGAAGTTCAGTAGTGCAAGAAAGGCACGGAAATTATTGGAAACTATTAACAGAAACATCTTCTCAAGTTGAAAGATCATGAAATAGAAAATACAAAAGAATAAAATATTTGGCACTACATGATTAGGAATAAGATGACCAAGCGCCATACTCAGACACATCAGTCAGTGAGATTTGACTTAAAGAAATTCAGGAGACATATGGAAGCATTTGTACTCCTTTGTATAATCTATCATATGTATTCAAGGAATAGAACTGCAAACCAAACTAGATTCAGAGATGAGTTCCCTGAATGATCAAGAAAATAGTTTCGTAGTGTGAGCAAAGTTGGCCAGATTCTCATCTTGACACAAGCAAAACCAAAGTTAAGTGCAAAGGGCAAAAATTCACTTTGTAGCCAATCTGAAATCCCAAACTAGAAACTCGCAACACAACTGGGTCTCAGAGAAGAGTTCTGGAGACACCTTTTTTACACAGCTTGGTTCTTGTTTCACACATTTCCTGTCTCTGCTTATGCGAGTGAATTGCCTTTGAGGTACGTTTGTGAATATAGAAGCAGAGAGCTTTGTTAGTGTTTACATCAATAAGCAGATGAAATGATTTCTATAGCATATTTGTAAGCCCAGAACTTAGGAGAAATTATTTTTCTTTACACTTCTTACTGTGTTGTTTTTATAATACGTCAAAGATCTCTCATTACAATTATATCAACAAAGAAGCCCATTACCATATCAGCTTATTACACCCAATTATAGACCCTGAGCTGCTTTGTTAAAGTATTCATTAACCTTTTCAGAACTTATAATAAGAAATCTAATCAAATAGAAGTGGCAGGGTGCATTCTGAAATGAGAAGAGTTGTCATGTACAGTAAATTTTAATACACTGACTTTTCTTAAATTAGCTAGTTTTATTAAATTGAATGAGGGGAATTTCTTTTAATCAGCACTAGCTGTAAAAGCTAGGAATTATTCTGCACTGTAAAAATAATATATTTTCTGGGCTGAGTGTTACAAACTATTTTGACTTTTATTCAAATTAAAGGTGTACCATTTATTAAATTTATTGTTTTCAATTATGTGCCAGGTGAATTTGCATTCTTAAAGAGATTGCATAAGCAATTATAAACCAACCTAATTAATTTCTCTAATATATTTCATTCTAGAACTATACAACATGCTTGAAAATAAGTAGAAACTGAAACGGCAGACGGTTTATAGAGCAATTTTACCCAAATAATCAATAGCTACTTTACAGTACTATTTTAGTAAATAGCTCCAATGAGACTTGGTTGGATATGAGCTGAAGCCAACTGGTAGGGGACTATGTTGTACCGTCTGACTCGTAGAAAGCCAGAAAAATCCTCTTGTGATAGTCTGCTTAAGAAAGATGAAGAAAGAGCTTTTGGAGAAGAACAGTTGAATACAACAACCAATTACATCAGTCTTCTGAAAGAGCTGACATCTGGGATCTAGCCCCTTTTCTAAGAAAAAATATAAATATTCTGTATGAAATTGCACAGTTTCAGAAGGAAAGACTATGAGAGACTTCAGAGAACTTTATAGACTGATTAAATAGTATGTTCAAAATATACTTGGGATAAAAAGGAAATTATTTTGAACCTCTGTACTGAAAAATGTTGGAGGAATTTGAGCCTGTCTGTTATTTCAGGATATATGATAACTGCCAGGAAGTATTTTGCAAATATAAATCCTCATTGTGAATGCCACCTTTGGCTGTTATTTAGAAAGCCAGAAAATCAACACAGTTCCTTTTGAGCTCGCCTCTTTTTTTTTTCTTCCTGTTGCTTGTCCAGTATCCTGCTGCACACATGAAAATTCTTAGACACCATTACAATCTCAATTTTCTAGAGCACTTTCAGCTTCTCCTCCCAAATCTCATACATATCTCCAGTACATCATTCCTAGGTGTGGGAGGGCTCAAATGGAGGCAGAATTTCAGAACCCAGTTTTGGGTTTAATCAGAAATGATGAGATCCCTATTTCAGCTACAATACTGTTGTTCTATTCACAAGGATTTTCTGTTCTGTCTCGATTCTTCCTGTTCCTTTTGTAAGTTAACCCTTTTTTTTTTAGGGGGGGATGGCTGGGGAAGGAGGAAGAGAGTTATTTATTCCAACAATATGGGATTTTGCTGATGTTCTCATGTTGTTCTCAATGCTGTTTGGAAGTTGCAAGGTGATGCTTAGCTTATGCAACTGTGCTCTGTAGCACAGTATCAAATGGCTTTGAAAAAAATAGCAATTATGCACACAATACTTAATCACATTACAAATTTAAGCACTGTTAATACTCATGATTTAATCTTGTGCACTGACAACTGGCTCTCGCACTGGTGTACTGTCAGCAAGACTCACATTAAATATGCTATTTCTTAGATTACAATATCGATCGATAAAAGTCACAATTAGTGCTGCACTTGCCTATTGTCCAGATGTAAGACAGTAAATGAAGAACTTCATGAAAAACATAACATTTAGTTGCCATAGGTTCTATACATTGGTTTCTACCTCTTATATCAAATCCTTATAACTTGTCTCAATTATAACAGCCAGTTAATCTTCACTAATTATTCAGGGGATTATTTCACATGCATAATTACAGTTTTTGGTTCACCAATTCCTTGTAAAATACTATCCTATAAAAGCTTCTGTTAACCTGACCTTGCTGTAAAATACATTATTAAATGACCAAAGCTATTAGCAAAGAGAACTAAAAGCCAATGTGTGAAGGACAGAGGCAACTACCTCCACGTTTAAATACCTGTTACTCTATAAAAGTGTACATGAAGCCAAGGTCAATTAACTGATTGCCTCCTGATTCTCATCTGCAATTTTCTTGGGTAACCAAACAGCAGCAATTTTGGAGGTGAATGAACATAGAGTTGAGTAAAAATGTAAAATTTCATTCAACATAAAAGATTTATGGAAAAAAGAAAATCGTGAATTGTATTTGTACATTGTCATTCCAAGTGCTACAGTTAATAACAGGTGGTCTGAACTAAGAGTCTACTGAAAAAATCAAAGTTATAGGAGGCTGTTTAAAAGCTAGGGAGTGAAAGTGAGCAATAAAGAGTAAAGGAAAATATAACTGTCCTAATTGTAAATATACGTCTATTAAACACTGATTCAGTAAAACTCTTTCATAAAAGTCTCTGGTATATTTTGGGTACTTCTGAAGGAATGACGCTGAGATGAGTCAGATGCACCGGTTAAGCTAGGACCTAAAAATAGGATCACAGGAGTGATCACATTGTGGTCTCAGAAGTTCTTGGAGCTAAAATCTGTTCTCTGTTCTTCACTTCATATCGCTGTGGTCAGATTTCAAAGGTCTTTATAAAAAAACTATTTTCTGGGCTTTTCAGAGGATATGTAATTTACACTGGTGCAGAAAAACATTCATCTCCTGCAAGTAACTTGATACCCTAATAAAACACACTACTGGAAGAAGAAAATGTTTTTGAAACACTACCACAGAGGCCCTCAAAATCCTCCCTCCAGCTGAGATTAATCCATGCATACAGAAACTTATATCGTGGTTCCTCACACCACTATATTTGGGTATCTGTTTAAATATATTGACCATCAACATCTGATATTGGTCACATAAAAATTGATAAGTACCAATAAAAATGTCAATAAATAGATTTTTTACCATCTTGATCATTCTTATGAACTCTTAACGTTTCCTATGCGCTTAGAGACTTGAAGGTGCAAAATAACCTGGATGATGGGACAGAGTGCACTCACTAACTTTACAGGCAATACCAATTATGGGGAAAATGGTCAAATATGTGAAGTGATCCTTCTCCTCTATTCAGGACTTTCAAGACCACATTTCAAGTGCTGTGTCTCATTTTGTGTCTCCCTCTCTCTCTTTGCCTGGCAAAACCTTGGAGCAGATTCTCCTGGAAGGTATGCTAAGGCACATGAAGAACAACAAGGTGCTCGGTGACAGCCAGCATGGCTTCCCTAAGGGGAAATCCTGCCTGACTGATTTGTTGGCCTTCTACGATGGGGCTATGGAACTCATGGAAAGTGGTAGAGCAGTTGATGTCATCTACCTGGACTTGTGCAAAGCATTTGACACTGTCCCACACGACATCCTTGTCTCTAAATTGGAGAGACATCAATTTGATAGATGGACCACTTGGTGGATAAAGAACTGGCTGGATGGCCGCACACAAAGAGTTGTGGTCAATGGTTCAGTGTCCGGCTGGAGGCCAGTGATGAGTGGTGTCCCTCAGGGATCGGTGTTGGGACCAGTCTTGTTTAACATCTTTGTCACTGACATGGAGAGTGGGATTGAGTGAGCCTCAGTAAGTTTGCCGATGACACCAAGCTGTGTCACTTGGTGGATACCCTGGAGGGAAGGAATGCCATCCAGAGGGACCTTGACACGCTTGTGAGGTGAGCTGATGCCAACCTCATGAAGTTTAACCATGACATGTGCAAGGTCCTGCACCTGGGTTGGAGCGATCCCAGGCAGAGCTACAGGTTGAGAAGAGAAGAGATTCAGAGCAGCCCTACAGAGAATGACTTGGGGGTGTTGGTTGATGAGAACATGAACATGAGCCGACTGTAGTGTGTGCTTGCAGCCCAGAAAGCAACCGTATCCTGGGCTGCATCAAAAGGAGCGTGACCAGCAGGTCAAAGGAGGTGATCCTGCCCCTCTACTCTGCTCTCATGAGACCTCACCTGGAGTATTGTGTGCAGTTCTGGTGTCCTCAACATAAAAAGGACATGGAGCTATTGGAACAAGTACAGAGGAGGCGCCATGAGGATGACCAGGGGACTGGAGCATCTCCTGTATGAAAATAGGTTGAGAAAGTTGGGACTATTTAGTCTGGAGAAGAGAAGGCTGTGTGGAGACCTCATAGCAGCCTTCCAGTATCTGAAGGGGACCTATAAGGATGTTGGGATGGGACTCTTTACTAGGGACTGTAGTGATAGAACAAGGAGTAATGGGTTAAAACTTAAACAGGGGAAGTTTAGATTGGATATAAAGAAGAAATTCTTTCCTGTGAGGCTGGTGAGGCACTGGAATGGGTTGGCCAGGGAGGTTGTGAGTGCTCCATCCCTGGCAGTGTTCAAGGCGAGGTTGTACAGAGCCTTGCATGGCATGGTTTAGTGTGAGGCGTCCCTTCTCATGGCAAGGGGTTGGAACTATATGATCTTAAGGTCCTTTCCAACCCTAACTATTCTATGATTCTATTGTATGATTCTATTGTATGATTCTATTCTATGATTCTAAGACTAATATAGGCATATCGGAATGAGGCCCTGCAAACGGACCACCACAAGCATGGTAACTTGGATGAAGCACTTGGCACATGAGGAGAGGAAAAGAGCTGTCTTTGTTCAACCTGGAGAAAAGAGAAAAAGGAGAGATCTTATTACCATCTACAACTACATAGTGGGAGAATGTAGACAATGTGCAGCCAGATGCTTCCTGGTGAGACTTGCAGACAGGACAAGAGGCAACAAACATGTGTTGGAGTGTGGGAAATTCTACGGAATATAAGAAATAAATCTTTTAACAATGAAGGTGGCCTGACACTTGAACAGGGGTTCAGAGAAGTTGTGGAACCTCTATCCTTTGAGCTGTTCAAAACAACTGGACAAGGGTCTGAACAAAACCAGAACCACATGTACCCTGCCCTTGAGCTATAACAAGGGGTTTCTTCTAGATAAGTGATTTTGTCTTTCTCAATGTCTGTGAGTCTTCTTGGGACTAGTACAAATCACTGCATTATTTCAATAATCTACTGTAAATGGGTAGTTACTTCCATCCCAAAGGCATTTCTTCCAGCAATTCACTAGCACGCATTTTTTGCATTAATACAATTTTTGCTCACAGTAAGTTCCAGGAGTGCTACTAAGCTGGTAACGTGTATTAATGGTTTTCTAAACTTAGCTCCTAAAAATGTTGCAACACTTGTTAATAATAGACTCCAAAACTGACAGCAGATTCTCACTTCATTTGTTTTCCACAACACAGTTGTTATTCCTCTGCAAACAAGAACACTTAAAAAAGCTATCCTGGATTGGTGCAAGGGTAAAACAAAAGAACCTAGAAAAGCCTACCACAGCGTTCCTATCAGAAAACTGTCCCAGTGCAGTTCACTGTGTGCAATTCTAGTTTTGGCACTGTTTAATAGGATTCTGATTTTTATACAGATTTAAGCAATGCTGGAGATTAGAAAAATGGGAAGAAGGAAAGAAAAATAGGAAGAGTACAAAACCAGAAAATAACATCTGAAATGCAAGCCTAATGCACAATCCCAGAATGAATTAGAACAGTATAAATGACAGGAAAATCTCAGGAAAAAAATGAGGAAAAAAAAGTCTATGTTGGCACGGTTTGGAATGATTTTGATTTTACATGTAATTCTGTTACTTCAAATATAGAGCCTATGGGCAAAGAAAAAGCATTCCTCAAAGCATCCTTTTCTTCCCTTGTGTTCTCCCAACAAACTCTTTGGACTACACCAATGAACTCTTGACTACATCCTCCACTGAACAAGTATTCCGTAGTGTTCAAACACCATCAAAAAGAAAATGAAAGACAAAGGTGCAACCCTTCCCTTTCAGTGCATTTGAGCTGCAGCTTTGCTTAGGGAAGCTGTCAGTTTTCCTCCATCTCTCAATGCTGTCTGCCTGCTGCTGACCTATTGCTCCCTCATATTCCAGTACTGTGTTTCCAGTCTCTGCTGTTTTATAGCACTCCTCACCATCTTGCTCCCTTCTATGAAATAAGACTAAAAATTCACAGTGAGCTCATGTGTAGAAGGAAAGAGTTCAGTGCTGTCTTGATTCTCCCTACATGAATTATTGCAGCTTTTTGACTCAAATAGTCAAAAAATTGAAAGGAGAAATATTTCCACATAAAGCTGTTTCTTAAAGAAATTTTTCATATTGAATTAAAAAATGCTAAATAATGCAAAAGGTGCCACATGACAGCTCAAGGCATAAGAAATGCTCATAAAACAGCGAGGGTTTGGGTTGTCTTTTTGTCTGTTTCTGCTTTTTTTTTTTTAAATTTCAAGTAGAAAAGGAGCATGTACTTGGAGAGTCTTAGGGATGATCTTTTACAACAGAAAAGTCACAAGAAAATTATAGTTTTACTATTAATCATAATGTTTAGTGGGCAAAACTTGCACTGAGTCGTGGTGCATGGACAGTTCAGAAGCCTGTATTTGAATACATTTTTGAAAGTAATATCTGCAGCACTGTGCTGATTGTACACCCTGTAAGAATTCTTACAGCTGCATAACCTATGTTGAATTTGGAGAGTGTTGAAAAAAAGCCCTGCATTCACAAGGTAATTCAGAGTTAAAAGCACCTTATCAAAGACCTATATAATGAGTTAGTTTCATATTTCAAATGAGTATTTATCTGTTCAGCTCAAATGTACAACAAAATGTTCTCAGCATCACAAATGATCTCCCACCAGCAATGTTGTGTCTTGCACAGCAAACGCACTCCAGGAGTACAAGTCACTTATATAAATATCTCGTCCTCTCCAACAAAAACAAAGAGCTAAATTCTTTGCAGTAAATTATTTGGTTCTGCTTTCCTAGTCATAGGTCTCTGCATACATCACTTAAATCTTATTTCAGCCAATAACTTGTGTAAAATGCAGGCTACTAATGCAGCACTGGTGAGGCAAGCACTGGCAGACCTACCTGAAAGGGTTTTTGTCTTCACAGATCAGATATTTGCAAGTCAGCAACTGTAGTGGAGGAGTTGTCAATAAAATTATTTGGTAGATGGGTTTGTCAGAACCAGCAGCACACAGTGATGGTTTGTACATTTGTGATAAGTGGCTAAAGTTAAGCAGAAGCTGAAGAGGTACATAGGGAGCCCAGCTTGAATATAAATGAGTACAGTACTAGATTTAATTTTTTATTGTATTAGTTAAGGCATCTTAAGCTTCAGGAACAATGGAATTTATGTATGTCATCATGGATGACAGCATACATCAAATGTGCTATTTTAAGAGTCTAAGGAATCCAAGATGAGTGAAGAGAGAACTACTCCAGTGCTTAGAAATAAAGTAGAAAAGCCAAGAGTGCAGAACAATTGTGCTGTTTGCCTTGCATCTTCTGCAGAGGAGAGCTTATCATATGCAGCAACTGCCTATGCAGAAAGAGGCTAGGACTTGGTCCTGAGGAGTGCCAGGGCTGATTGCATGTACGTGGGTTACTGGGTGAATAACTTGGCTTCCTGGCAATAGACAGCAAAGTCCTGTTTGAGGCAGTATGCTCAACAAGTGTGTGTGTGTGTGGGGGGGGGGGATGA
>NDXB01020265.1:39745-70926 GCA_002631895.1 Agapornis roseicollis | reverse complement strand
GGGGAAAAAAGAAAGAGGGAAGAGGAGGGGGAGGGGAGGGGGGGGGGGGGGGGTGGGAAAGAGGAAAGGAGGAGGCAGGAGCCAGCCCCATCTGGCCGGGAGCGCCGAGCCTGTCAGCTTGCGTTAGTCTCCTCGCAGCCATCTGGAGGGGCTGTGGGAGCAGGGTTACCTCCAGGGAAGGCGAAGGGGGACCGCATCCTGCCCCCGGGCCTCATCCTGCCTTGGGCTGCATCCTGCGGAGCTGGGGATGCACCCGAGGGTTGCGCTGCGCCGAGCCGGGGATGCAGCATCCCCCTCTGCGGAGGGCTCTGGATGGGGAGTGGGGATGGAGGTACCCCCGGGGGGGATGGAGATACATGGAGGGTACCTCCATCCTGCTGGGAAAGGGGGGGCAGGCGGTACCGGCTGCCCCGGTGCCCACCGAAGGATGGGATTTGGGTACCCACATACCCAATAGAGCCCTGGCTGAATCCTTTCGGACCCTGCAGAACCCTGGTGGGGTGCAGAGCCCCTGGCTGGGGACTGGGGAGCAGTGATGGAGCGGGGGGCTCAAACTTCTCCTCCCGGGCACACTGGGCCCGCTCTTGCAGAGAGCCACCGGTGCCGTATCGACCGGCACGGGCTGCTTAGCATGCACAGCACACGCCACGGCATCGCTCCTCTTTGCCTTCCTCCTTCTCCCCCTCCTCAAGCTCCTTCTCCCAGGCTTAGCTGCTTCCCACTCGGGATGCTGGCATCTCTGCATCCCAAAGGGGTGCTCAGGGATGGGAGCCCAGGATGGGCTCGGAGGAGCTGGGTGAAGCTGCTCTTCTCCTCCTCATTTCTCCTGGCCAGGATTTCTGCTTCATTTATTTGATTATTTTCCTTTAATGCTTGCTTTTGGCTCCTCATTTGGCTCTATGGCAGTCTTATTCCTTGCTTCTGGTCATCTCTCCTGCTTTTCCTTCCCCTTTTCCCATCCAAAGCTTACAGATCTGAAAGTAGTGGGTGTCTCCTTTGCTGTTCTCCTAGGCAGCAAAGGAGAGCAATGTGCTGCCTCCCCAAGCAATAACCCCTCTGAGCCCCTTGCATTGCAGTATCCTATGGGTGCTGGAAGTCCCTAAGTCACTGCTGGGATGGTGGAAAACAGGGAGCAGCATTGCACTGGGGTCTGGAGGGGACCCAGGGCAGAACCATGGGATGCTGGGCAGAAGATTGCACAGGAAAGCGAAAAGTTGGGACCTTTCTGGGTTGGGAGCTGGGAATGCTGCGCTGTCAGAGGGAAGGAGCTCCCCTGGGAGGTTTTAATGGCATGATTGTATCTACAAGTCATTTAGAAAGCTTTCAAAGGGAATTCTGAGCTCTTGGGGGGCCTTCAGCCCCAAAGGTGTAACGTAGGGGTGCCAAACACCAGCAGCGTTCCGCTGCTGCTTCCCGAGCTCTTGCGCTATTATTCCCGGCGTTTCTTGCCATTCCGATCTCTGTCCCTGTCTCTTGGCACATCCAAACGGAGCCGCCTCGCGTGGTTTCGACCCGGGAACGTTGTTGTGGTGCAGGGAAAGTGGCTTGCACTGCTCTCCTCCGCCTGGCTGGAGGGATGCGTGCTGCCCTCTGCAGCGCTCTGTCAACGCTCCAGGGCATTTACCTATTTACAGGCAAACAAACAGTGAGACAAGTGGTTGGTGAGGGTGCTCGAGAGGAAAGCGGAGCCTGAAGTGGGATAATTCCTAAGTGCTCGACCATCTGCATCTGTGCAAACAGCCAGAGGTCCTCCAAGGTTCGCTGTTGGCTTTATGGAAAGGTGCCTCTTTGCCTCTCTGAGACAGGAGTTATCGGGTGACATGGCCATGAGGAAGGAGGCCTCCAAGCCCTGCGGGGCCCAGAGCGGTTTTGTGCTTGGTGATGCTGCTGTTCCCAAGGGAGCTGTTGGGGTTTGGGTGTTGGTGTTGGAGAGCAAGGCCAAGGATGCTGCATCTCCATGGGAATGAGATGCGGGCGCTCATGGCTTCCTAGGCAAGGCAGAGCCAGCTGAAGGTCCTGCATGAGGAAAGCACTTGGGAAAGGCTGAAGAGGACTGGGATAGCCTCAAGGCATCGGGAATTGAGTGGCTGTTTGGCAACACAGCTCTCATTGTGTTCTAAATAGTGGTGATGCATATCTACAGCCTTTTTAAGGACCCAGCTTCCCCATTTTCTCACCCCTATTCCCATGTTTCAAAGTAGGGAGATGCTCTGGTGTGGTCCCAGGTGTCCCTGACTTGGATTTCTTGAGGAAGAGGAAGAGTTGAACTAAAATCCCACCCCAGCACTTGGGGAGTGGAAGAGAGAAGCAAACTCTTCACTCAACCGTGCATAAAAGGATTAACCAGGCTAAAAGGTCATAGAAGATTTAGCCGGGCCTTTAGCACCGGTAAGCCAAGAATGATGGGAATTTGATTTACAAATTAGCATAAAGACCTTATTCTAATAAGCATACAGGCTGAAATAGGTATGTAAAACAGTAGCATATGTCAACAGCATCCGCAGAGCCTTCCTCATCCCAAAGAATGATTTGCTCCATCACTGTGGCCGCGTTGCAGAGAACTCCCCCAGCGAAACACAAGGCTGCGTGCGATGGAAAGGCTGGATGTGGCCTCGGAGACACATCTGTGTCTGGTTGATTCCCTTTGGGAAGGGCAGGGTGGAGGCACAGCGCCTGTATCCAGGCTTTGCATCCCGGGAGGCCTTAGTTTGGGCTGGGTTCGGGAGGGGAAACCCTGTGGCAGTTTGTGCATGGAGGTGATTGTGCTAATGAATGTGGCTAAGGCAAATCCTGTGTATTGACATCTTCCTGTGAATACCCAGATTTATTGTTCCCTGAGAAAAAGAGTAGCTGGGGCTTCGCGGTGGTTAATAGTTAGTGTGCAGGTCAATAAACTGTGATATTCACCCCAACAGCAGCAAATAGCTGTTTAATAGGGAATAACAGTAATAATCAATAGCTACATGATTAGATAACCCAGTTAGATGTAGTACATAAAAAGGAGGGGAATGCGCTCTCCTTACTCACATCTGTCATGGTGGTTGATGTTAACTGGAGCTCTATGCAGGTAGCCAGGAAACCACATCTTTAAGACCCAGCAGTTGTACCCAAGCAGACCTTTCCCATGGGAAAGGTGCTTTAGGGAGCGGGATGGAGCCTGAGGTGTTGGGTTGGCGCTTGGGATCTTCGCTTGGTGGTGGGTGCTTGGTGCAGTGTTGCTCCTTCTCAGTGAGCATCCCTCATTCCCTTCCTTCCCCAGGAGCATCCCTCTTTTCCCCCTCTTCCTTCCTGGGAGCATCCCTCCTTTTTCTTCCTCCTTTCCCACGAGCATCCCTCTCCTTCATTCCTTCCCGAAGAGCATCCTTTCTTCCTTCCTTTCCCAGGAGCATCCCTCTTTTCCCCCTCTTCCTTCCTGGGAGCATCCCTCCTTTTTCTTCCTCCTTTCCCACGAGCATCCCTCTCCTTCATTCCTTCCCGAAGAGCATCCTTTCTTCCTTCCTTTCCCAGGAGCATCCCTCCTTCCCTGGGATCATCCCTCTGCTGATCTGCTCNTATATCCTCTCGAACAGACATTAGAGATGTAGCAAGGCCAACAGTAGCTGCAGTGCTACAGGACTTCCCACTCTGATTCCCCTCCTTCTCTGGGATCATCCCTCTGCTGATCTGCTCATGCAGGAACGGGCTGGAAGAACACAGTGAGGAGCTCTCCTGTGTATTGGGCAGGTCTCCAGAGAGTTGTCACTTGTAATGAGGTACCTTATAGGATGGAGCGATGGGGGAACCATGTACTGGAGTCGTGTTTTATCTCAATAGCTTTAGGAGCCCCAGCTGTGGAATGGGGATGTGTGAGGTCCCATGTGCTGTGCATTTTGGGATGTGGTTGCTTACCCTTATTGAATGCCAGCACGAAGAAGGTGGTAGTGGTTATCTACAGTGGGATCCATGAGGAGGAGGCAGTGAAGCAGGTCTGGGATGTGCGGCCAAGGAGGTTTGGGACTGGTCAACCATTCCCACAGTTGGGATGGGACTCAAGGACCAGTCAAGGCAAGGTGAATATGAGTTTGACAAGCAGATAAGACGAGCTGTGAGCTTGGGAAGAAACTCCTACTAAAACTACTGATGCATCATAGGGACCATCCGTGTTTCCAAGAGCTGGTGGTGCTGGATGCTCTGGAAGCTGCAGCCCATTTTGGGATGTCCTAGTGCTTAGCAAAAGCCACTTTTCCTTTATCCATGTAGGCATTTTGACCATCATCCTAGCTTTGGCTTCTGCTTTCCCTGTTTCCCTCGTGTCTACCCTGACTTAAGCACAAGATGAGCACATTCAATAGTGCAAGTGTCTGCTTCGTGTATCTCTCTTGCAGCTTCTGCTTAAACCCATCCATATTGTGATTCCCCCTCCCCTTATTTTATCGATTCCCTATGGGTTAAGAACTGATGAGGTGACAGATGGAGGTCAGGTTAGCAAGCAGGACTTGCTCGTTGCTGTGTTAAACCAAGGGTGGAGGGAAGAGCTCACCAGCCCGCTTCCTAAGCAACTCAGCCAGCAACGGTGGGCTCCAGAATGGGCAGCATCATCATGAGCATCCCAGAAAACCTCCTTTGGGATGTGTCATTCCTTCCCAAGCTTCAGCAGTGGCAGGAAAGGCTGAAATTCTCTTTGCTTGCTCCCCAGTTGAAGGGATGCTGTACTAGAGAAAAGGTTTAAAGTGCAAATCTGCTTCTTTTCAGTGTTCCTGGTAGTGCTCCTTTGATGCAGGGTTGCAAATCTCCCACTAGACTCAGTGGGAACCAAACACGATCTGTCTCGGATATTCATGGCAAAGGCATCGCAGTTGCCTTGGAGCTGTAACTTGGACTTGGACTTGAGCTCTTGGTTTCAAATAAGGGCTCAAGCAAGCAAAAGGAGCCAGATTTTGGCCTTCTGTAATGGAAATCCAAGCCATGCTGTTGTCTGCCACCCCTGCACGTGGGTCTGTCCATGCTTCGATAGGCAAAACCTCACCCTAGATTACAGATTGCCACTGCATCCCCTGGGATACCCAGGGACCTCCAACCCTTCTGGGGTGCTGCTGCACCCTCCAGGCATCATGCACCCAGGGTTCCACAGCTTGGAGCTGCACATCCCTCCTCCTTCCCCAAGCATGCACCTTGCTCTTGGTTAATAATAAATCAGAGGTGCTGCCTTTGCTGTGCTGTTAGCTCCCGCCAGGAAGCTCACATGGATTTTTGATGCTCTTACAGTTAATATGTCCAATGCTGAAAGCTGTTGTAAATTAATTGACCCCTTGACCCCCTTGTCCTGTTGACTGTTCCCACTAAAGACAGTGTTTGGTTCTTGGCATCCTCCCCCCCCCCACTGTTTTCCTTCCTTTGATTTAGCCACCTCCTGCATGCTTGGCTTACTAATCAGGGGGAGCCAAAGCATTCCCTCTGAGCAGCCAGGCAGGAAAGCCAGGGTCCAAGGGACCCAATGTGTGTAGGTTGTTGGTGATGGGAGTATTCCCTTTAAAGCACTGGGGTGATGGAGGCTGGGACAGCATCCTCTTCATTCCCATGGGGCTGGGGACAGAGAGGTGTAGCTGCTGCCAGGTTACAAAGTCATGATGCAGCACTGAGAGCCTTCTGGAGATGGGAGAATCCCAGCATCGGTAGGGTGAAAGGGTGCTGAGCACCTTGTGTGAGGGCATCTCCATGCACCCAGTGAGATACGGCTTATCCCTGGCTTCCAAGCAGGATGCAAGTGAGCGCTCAGCAGGGGTTTGGTTAGGAGGAGTGGAAAGAGATGCTATGGGCACGGAATGTTCCTGGAATGGGAGTCCTGTTCGCATCCTTTGCTTGTTCTACGGTGATTTGGCCTTGTTGGAGTGGGGGTCCTGAGTTCACATCCTTTGCTTGTTGCGCAGTGATTTGGCCTTGTTGCGTGGTCCTTCCTCTTCCTCGCTTGCCCGTGCATTCCATAGGGACACCAGCCATCTTTCCCCTCTGCCTGGTGTAGCTAACCTGGATTCGCCTCGCAACCAGGGTCTTCCTCCTCCCAGCTGTGTGAGCGTACACTGCTAAGCATGCTGCAACCTGATTTAGGTTGCCAAAGGGGTTTGTGAACCCCAAATGCTTGGCCCGTGTGGGAAGGAAATCGAAATGAAGCAGAGCGGGGTTTGATTTCTTTATTCCAAAACGGAATAAACCAGTTCCACATTGCCAGCGCGAGGGAATGCTGGGGAAAGCAGGGGTTGACTTTTGAAGTCGTTTTGCTCTGATTCAGAGCTTTACGTACCAAGTTGTGAAGCGATTTCAAAGAGCAGAAAGAGGCGATCGGAAGGCTGCATTCCAGCAATATCAAAAGAGCCTGGAATCACGAGCCTTGCTCCATTTTTGTCCCTGTTATGTCTTCGAAACAACCCCTCTGCCCCTAATGTTTTGCTTTAGCCACAACCTGCATTCTCAATGTAAAGAACTGGTTTGAAAGCCAGATGCGACCCGCCTCATTGGAAGCGTGACAAGCACTCGAAGCCAAGCAAGGTTCATTAAGACTGTAACATTAGCTCCACGGTGATGTAGGTTTGTGACTCTTGAAGGAGCTCTCTGGTGAAGAGCACTGAGTTCCTGGGTTGGTTTGGTTGTTGCGGGAGCTTTCGTTCCCTTTCTGCAGGACAGATGGTATTTATAGATCAGAGGGTGTCTGTGTTGGACCTTATTTGTCTGCAAAGTCAATCCCCAAAGCCAGCCCCAGGCTTTTGGAGAGCTGGCCAAGGCACAGGAGAGCTGGCAAGAGGTGAACTTGGGTTTAGCATGAGTGACATCTCTTTTAATGAAGGCCTTTCTGGAACAAGGCTGGCAAGGAACGGGATCCATCAGAAGCCAGGACAGTGGTGAAGCCAAAAGCCACGTTGTCATTGAAGACAACGTTGCAGATAGTTGTATTATTTATTGTTTGTCTCTTTGTGCTGCTTTTCTGCCCGTCAACGCTTCTCATTGTATGTTTTGGGCTTCAGAACCTGACATCACATTAGCAGCCAGCTCCAAAGCCCCCAAATAATGCATAAACTATGATTATTCCTTCTGATCCACTTGTGTTTATGTAAATGGCTGGAAAAGCGGTTTTCAGCTTATTTCAGAAGCTTAAGGGATTCATACCAAGCCTATTATTGAAAAATCAGAAAGTGAAAAGCAACTTCTGAGACAAGGAATTAGCAACTCAATGGCAGCGCATGTACCGCGGGTTGGATGCGGCTCTATCGCAGATGGGAATTCCCTCGGGATTCAACAAGGAAACTCGTGGCAACAGGTTGTTGGGCTTTGCAGGGAGGGGGGACTCGAAGGAGGGGTTTGGTTAATCCAGAGGGATGGTGAGAGCTGGAAGCAGGGAGCTGAGATACAAACCATCAGTGGTGGTGGGTACGAGGAGCATCGCTGGCTGCTCCAAGTGATGCTCCTTGTGCGACTCCGGCTCTGTATCCCTTGCATGCGTTGGCAATAGGCTGGGAAGGGGCTGCGAGCACCCATAAGTCCCCAGTGTGCCTGTTCTTCCTCTATGCAAGCCTTTCCCCATCGTGCCGGAAGAGACGGGACCAGATGTGGAGCCTTTTCCCTCTGTGTCATGAAAGATGGGAGCAGACGTGGATCCTCCTTGTGGCCCTGGCCCCTTCCAGCCAGCCCTGCAGCATCTCATCCCTCCTCTCCTGCTGTTTCCCCCCCACCCCACCCCTCCCGGTTCGGTCCTTTTCCCCTTTCCTTATGTTAATTTCCCACCTGAGCACCAAGTACTTTATAAATAGCAGATCTGAAATGAATTTCCTAGCAGCAATCATTATCTCCCTCGACAGCCATTAAACATTCACACAAGCAGAGCAAAATGACAAAGGGGATTGATTTTTACAGTGTGTTGGGGGGAGGTAGGAGAAAGGGAATATGTTGACAAGGCTTCCCACCCCCCCCTTTCTCCACTCTCCTTTCCCATGTTAGATCCTCGATCTTGAGGAATTCAGAAGCACCCAGCGCCTCCTTCGCGGGGTCGGGTCGGAATGGGATGCAAAAGAGCAAAGTTGGGAATGAATAAACATGGATTAAAGAGTCCAACACCTAAAATAAAGCCCTATTTCTGCCTTCCTCAACCATTGCCAGCCTCACTCCAATCTGTTGGCTGCGTGTGAGTGGTAAACATGAAGTTAGTTCCACGGCCCCGGCTGTTGAGATGAATATGTCAGAGTTAATGCCTTCGAAGATGGAGAGGATGGAAAAGGGGAGGGGGGGGGACGGGACCCAATCTCTGCAGCCTTCTCCGAATGAATGTGTTGATGCAATAGTTGGGAGCTGCTGCCGTACGAGGCAGCTGGAGCTGGAAATTTCCCTTTGATTTCAATTTTCATATTTGTCAGCAATAATTAGATTCAAGAAATGTGTTTTTTTTTTTGCCGCTGTTCTCAAATACTAATAAGTAGGAGCCTTTGTAGTATGGCTAATGGAGTCCTTTTTGTGTTCCTAGTGGGCTAGAAAAATTCCATTAAAGGGAAAAGTCATCCTATATTACCATGCTTCAACATGCAGCCGGTCTGCTGCCACAGGAATAGCTGGGCTGGGAGGCAGCGGGCCTTGCTTCCAACCGCAGGGATGCTGCTTGGCGATGGTGCGATCCCCTAAGGATGGAGGGGCGTCTCGGGCACCGAGTGATGCTCTTTGAGGTGCCTGGAGGCTTTTGAAGTGCTTGGAAGATGATATTCATGGAATGGGTTGTGTTGGAAGGGACCTGAAAGCACGGGCAGGGACACCTTCCACTAGAGCAGCTTGCTCCAAGCCCCCATATGCAACAATGCTTCCATGGATGGTGCATCCATGGGATTGTTGCAGGGGTAGCCTGGCTCTTGCTTGCTTTGACGACTGGGGGGTTTGTGATGCAGCAAATAAACGGGTTTTAAAGCCTTGCTTCAATTGGAGATCCCCACTTGCAAGCTCTGCCAAAGGCAGAAAGCCCCCTCTCTTCCCTGCTGCTTGGATTTCCTTGGCTGCACGTGCCAGGTTTTATCCCAGAGCAATGCCAGGAAGGAAAGTGATATTAAATTTGCTAGTGATATGCACAGCAAATGGGGGAAGCTCTAACTTGTGTCATTTTCCAGTTACTTCAGCCTATTAAGCAAACAAAAGCACTTGTGGAGTGAGAAATGGAAATGGCCAATGCGGCCCGATTAATCCTGGATGTACAATTCCATTAATAAGCCAGCTTTTAATAGGTGGCTCTTTCCAGGAGCTGCTGGGACAAAGAATTGATGTATTCACTGTAATTGTATTGCAACTAATAGGATATGAAGGAAATTGTATGGAGAAACTGTTCCTTCGCCACCGTTTTCCAATCAGTTGAAATCACGCTTCCCCCTGGAAGAGCCCAGCAAAGTAATGATCCTTAAATGGGAATAGAAACAGGGATAGTTTCAGGTCTGGGGGAGGAGTTTTTGCTTGGGCTTTTGCTTTCCCATAGAGTGGGGGGAAAGAAGCCAAACTAGCAGCTAGCACAAGTGCCAGGGGAAATAGGGAAAGGCTGGATACTGCGATGCGGCTGCCAATGCAGAGAGCTCTACGAGACCTAGAAGCCTCCAGCATCCTTCCTGCGGGTGAAGGGGAGGCTTTCTGGGTGCCCAAACCACGGGGCTGCCCCTCTGGCATCTCAGCCAGAGCCTTTTGTGCTGCCTATTGGCAGCAAGAGGAGCCTTCACCCTCTGCAGTCAATGCGGTCCATGGGAGAGCTCATTAAGAAGCCTGAGGTCCTCGCTCCATTCATCTCCTGTATTTATTCAGAGCCGTGATCCCAGGGCTCTGACAGTTTGCTGATACTCTCTTTGCAATGAGCTCCTGTTTTCATACCTCCTCCTTTGTGGAGCAAACGTGGCTGCGACTCCGAGTCCCTGTGGTACTGAGAGAGGGATTGGGGCTGTTTTAGCAGCGAGCATCTCTCCAAGGGCTCTTGCAAGAGCGCAGCGATGCTGTTGGTACCGCAATCCAGGCAGGTTGGGTGGCAGCACATCCCAGGTAATTCACATCTCCCGTTGTATCAATGCAGTTGTGGAATAATGCCTATTAAAGGAAAGGAAACATTAACTCTAAGAGCTGAGTGTTTCAAAAGGCAGGCAGGCCCCTGAGTATTGCAGCTATTCCTTTGCTAATGGGCTAGGGAATTTGGGGAAGTTTGCAGCTACTTTTTGTCTGTTCATCACCGCTGGATCGGGGTTGTTTGTTTTCCACTTCTCCTCCCTATTTGTATGCATGCTCTGACCCTTCTTTGGTAGCAGGCTAGAGAGTAAATATAAAGGGGAGGGGAAAAAGAAGGAGGGGGGAAGAAAAAGGCAAGCCAAGGCACAGTTCAGCTCAAATCCCCAGGGAAACAGATGTGATTGCCTTACCGAATGGCTCCAATAAGGCCAGAAAGGAATATTGCTTTTATAGCTTTTGGGATATAAAACATTTAGAAAATGGGATTGACTGGCAAAGCTTGATTTATCATTTACCCAGTTCTCCCTCCATCCTCCCATACACCCGTGGCCTCGTCTGTGCTCTTTCTTGCTTGTAACACAGGTGCAAACCCCCTGTTCCTTTGCACACTGAGCTGCGTGTGCACGCACGGGCACGTGTCCCCCTGCGCTCCTTGTCCCCATGCCTTGTGTCATGGATTTCTCATCATTCCGCTAAGCACTCCAACTCCTGTGGCTATTTATAATTAATGCTCAGAAACCTGCCAATCCATTTAATGACACCAGGAGGTCACGGCCTCCCTTATAGCTTCCCATTAATCATCATTAGAACAGTTCTGGGGTTTTTACATGCTTTTTAAATGTTAATTCACCTTTAGAATGCGCCTTTCAGCGCCGACTGTAAAGGGAGCCTCTGTAGTGACTCCAGACTGTCTTGCAAGTGTTGTGCAGGTGAAAGGCGCAGTGGGACAATTGCACTTGATCAAGTCTCTTGGATGGCTCCCGCTGGAATGAATTACACTCACAAACTCGGTGAGATGGGCTTTCTTCACTGCCCTCTGCTGCCGGCTTCTCGCAGTGATGCTGGCACAGCTCCATCCAGCTCTTGGGTACCACCGAGACCCTCTCCATCACTCTCTGCCTGCAAAGACCCACGCCGTGCTGGGCATCGCACAGTTTCCAAAGGGAATAAGCTCAGGATGCTGATGCTCCCGTACGTCTTTCCCAGGAAAACTTGCTTTGGGATAAGGCGGGCTTGTGCGTCGCTTGGTTCTATCAGGTTGTGGTTATCGCATCCCCTCCGCAGCTTTGTTGAGGTGGGGCATCAAACTCATCCCTCATGAAGGTTAGCAGAAATGCCAGTTCGCAGCAGGGAGTCCATCTCCTCTTTCTTTCCACCACCCTGGAAGTGGGGAATCTCCAAGCCCCGTGTCCCAGTGCACCCGCTATCACTGTCACAGCCCCAGGCAGCACAGCAGAGGGGGTTTAGCAGAGATGTCAAGCAGCAGCTTGGGGGAAGGAAAGCTCCGGGTGCAGTCTGGTAGCTTTTGGCAAGCAAGAGCTCCTCTCAAACAGCCCTCTCCTGGCTCGCTGTTGGAAGCAATCATCCTCTCCCCAAAGTCAATCTGCGCTCGCTATTAGTGGGAAGGGATCCAAAGCGGCGCGTGCCTCATCTGGAATCTGGGTTTGATCCCTTTTTGGGTGGGACCAGGAGCCTGGTGTGGTGGAGCGTGGTTTAGCTGCGAGGCTCAATGCTTATCCAATGCTCCTGGAGACTTCCATTAACCTGCAAAGCATCCTCCGACTCTTGACGGTGATGGTGCAGTGCTGAGCAGGATGGGAAGCCCTCGCTGCCCCGTGTGGGATTGGGATGGGGGTAAGTCCTATCTGACGGGTGAGGAAAGATCACTCCTGCTCCTCTGGGGACTTGTGGTCTTGGTGGAAGCCAAACCCAGCCCCGTTTCTCTGAGTAAATACGCCAGCAGCATTTGGCTTAATGAACTGTGGCTTTTAATAAATGGCTCTTATCTTGCTGGAGTGCTGCTAAATTGTCAGGATTTCAAATTAGCCTAATAGATTTGTGGGCGATGTTTTATTCACTGGTTAGTTAGAAAGAGGCAGAGGAAGGGGGAGAGAGGTGCGCTCCACCCCCTTCTCCCTGAATTATACAAGAGTTAGTTATTTGTTTGGGCCGAAGGGGAAATGCTGGGGATTAATGTGAGATGCCTTCAGCACCTGACTTAATGAGAATTTAGAGACCTATCCCCAACTGAGAGTCTCCAATTCATCACTGGAATATAGGTTTTCCAAGGGATGGTTGGGTTGTGGTACCCACTGCTGCTCGCTGGGAGATGGGGATGGATGAGGACTAGGGAGGGTTTGGGTGCCGTGGTGGCTTGCAGGGACTTCTCGCTGAAGGAGAGCCTGTGTATCTGTGTCTGTACCACACACAGACCTGTGCAACTCGTGTTCTTGAGCATAGAATCATAGAAGAGTTCGGGTTGGAAGGGACCTTAAGGTCATCCAGTTCCAACCCCCCTGCCATAAGCAGGGACACCCCACACTAAACCATGGCACCCAAGGCTTCGCCCAACCTGGACCTGAAGACTGTCAGGGATGGAGCACTCACAACCTCCCTGGCCAACCCATTCCAGCATCTCACCACCCTAACAGGAAAGAATTCCTTCCTTAGATCCAATCTAAACCTCTCCTGTTTCAGTTTGAACCCGTTACCCCTTGTCCTGTCACTACAGTCCCTAATGAAGGGTCCCTCCCCAGCATCCCTATAGGCCCCCTTCAGATCCTGGAAGGCTGCTCTGAGGTCTCCACGCACGCATGATTCATACTTCTCATACAGCCATGAACTCGCATGAGCCACTTTGTGCCTTCATCTCTTTTGGCAACATGGAGCCAGTTATGATCCTGTTGACAGTTTGGAAGCGCATGGAGAGTCGAGGCAGAGGAGTGTTTTATAATAGAGGAATACGGGATCTGCTTGGGATGCAAGATGCCAGGGAAATGTCAATCACTGTCGTTATCCTAACAAACTGCTCTACCTGCAGAGATAATAGTAACATCTAGCAATTATACAGCCCCTCATGAGCTCAAACGGCACAGATGGGAGCTAAGCCCATCTCCCAACTCCTTTTGAGTGAGGCTTTTCCAGAAAGCTTGGACCAGTTTCTGCCCCTAGGGTTTTGTGTGAGGCTGAATGCCCTTCTCCCCTGTTTCACCCTCAGGGAAAGGCAGTGATCCTGCTGGAATTCCTTGCTAAGGGTGAGCCTGAGCTCAGGAGCAGGCTTGCGGCGGGCAACCATAGCACTGCACTGGGTGTAGGCTCCATTTGCAGATGTTGTGTGGCCTTGGCTTGATGACCCAGATGGCCAAAGGTGCTCAAATGCTGCATAAATGTCTCAATGGGCTCATTGCTTATCCCTTATGGAACTGGGGAGAGTTTGGGTGCTGGGCACCCCAACAGTGACCCCCATCAGCATTCCTTGTTGAAGCGGAGGTGGGAATATAGTGGTTTATAGGGCTGGATGCTCGGCAGTGCATTTTTCCCCTTGTCTTCCTGCCTTGTTGTTGGTTTCCCCTTTGTTCCTCACTCCCTTGCCCGGCCTGCATCCCTCTTGGCCGAGTTGCATCCTGAGAAAGCTTTCTGGAAGGTGACGCTTCCCAACCAACAGCCCAGGTTTGGCTGCAGTGATGGAAAGCCAGGCTTCTATTTGTGGTGGTCCCCTTTTGCCCGGATGAAGTCCAATGCGGCTGCTTGGAGGCAGGCAGATCCCTGACCCCGGCGGGTGCCGCTCCATCCCGACGAGACCCCCTGTGACATTGTGAAGGTCAGCCTTGGTGTCTGCAGAGGGGCTGGTAGCAGCGGCGCCCGATGCACAGTGTCAGCCCTAAAGGAAATGTTGTATATAAAAGATAAGTTTTCCCCCTTTCTTGTGGCAGAGGAACAAGGCGCCGGGTTCATTTAGCATTCATAAAGTCTTGCTTTGGAAACGCCTTTAAGTAGTGCTGAGGGAGACTTGAAGGAGCGTGTTTGAGAGTCAAATGCACATCTCCTTGGGCTCTCCTTTCATCTGCTTTAAAAAAGCACAATCTTTTTTATTAATCTTTTCTTTTCTCCCCCTCTGTATAAATCCTAATCTTCTCCACCAGCAGCAGACACCCAGGGTGCAGGCGCTCAGCAATTAGTTCAGTGAACAGAAGAAGCCAGGAGCAGAAGGAAGGAGGAGACTCAGCCAAGTACCAGGAGGATGGGGAAATGCAGGCTGCTAATGAGGAGCCAGCACAGCAGGGCAGAGGGGGGACGGTGCCTGGTTAATTCAGGTGCAAAGCGACTAAGACGTGATGTGTGTTGTCTGCAAGGGTGGCAGGCTGCTCACTGGGGTGCCACAGCCATCCTCGGGGATGCTGTGTGGTCCTTTGGCAAAGAGGAGCGCCTAGCAGGGAATAGGGGCCTAGACCCAGAGCCATGTGGTGGCAGCACTCAGGGAGGGAGGATGAGGCGAGGATGTAGCGTGCAGTTGGCTGGGTTTAACATCCTAGCAAGCATATTCCTAGCTCCAAGGTAGCCATGAGTTAGGAGAGTAGCCATGAGGGTTTGGCTTGAGTCCTCCTTGGACTCTTGGCCAACGTAGAGAGCAGTGGTTATCTTCCAGAGGCTGGGCTTTCCCAGCAGAAAGCCGTTGTGTTGGACTTGGGTGTGTGGGAATTCAGTGGGTGATTCACGTTATCATCACAGGAGCTGAGAGAGAAGGAGCAAGGATGGAGAGAGCAAGAAGTGGGGTTGTCATCCAACCTCCTTCGGCTTGTGAAGAAGTGGATGACAAGAAGAAGCAGCAGATGGGCAAGAGTTCAACTCAGCCCTTTCTTTTGGCTCCAACTTCCCTTGTCCTTGAAACCTCTCTCCTTCTCTTGAGGGAAGGGAATTCATTGTGATGAAATATGTTGTCTTGTGGCTTTTTATGAAAGCAGCACATGTCGCTGCCCCCGTTTCCAGCAGCCAAAAGGATGTGGCTGGATTTCAGAAAGAAAAGCACTGGATGATTTCATTATTGCTAACAACTGTTCCCACCAAGATAAGGACAGTCTAATCACATTCCCTGGGCAGCAGTACCAAGGGAACCCAAAGGGAACGTTTCCATTTGATGTTCCGCATTGTCTTCCGTGTTTTGGTCGCCTCTGGTACCCGTGCAGTGCCAAAAGCAGGCTGTGAGCCTAAAAGGACTTTTGGGGGAGTCAAGGCAGCAATATGTGGGGGAGAGTTACAGTTATCAAAGCATTGGTGTCCCAGGCTGGAGATGCTCTGCCAGCAGCATCCTTCGTCCAACTTGATGCATGGATTTATTTCACTGACTGCCTGCGGTCAGGGCTTGAGCTTGGATGTCCCAGTCTCCTTGAGTGATGTCTGAACTGATGATCAAGGATTTGCACCAGGCAAAGTGGTGGTTTTACAGCTCTATTTATCTTTAGTTGTAAGAATAAAGAAGGAAAGTGTCATGTCCTTCAAAAACTTAGCGCTTGCTGCCAATAGGTTTGCTTTCCTTACCCAGGTTTCACAGACTCCCAGTGTAGATACCCTTGAAAACTGAGCCATAGCTGAAAATAGGGAGGATGCTCCATTTTGTGCCACCAAGAGGTGATGCTGACCATAGTGCAACCCAGGTAGAGCCAGTTCTACTACTTGTAACTTCCTGCCCTAGAGACGCTGAAGTGGAAGGGGGCAAGTTTTGGCTGTGCCCTCTACCATGGTGTCTTCCTGCTTGCATGGAGTCGAGCTGCCACGTGTCCCCACTGGAGAGCTTTGTGTTGCAAGCAAGGAGCTCTCTAGGCCTTGATTTGCCTTGTAATAAGACATAATGTTTATATATTTATATCTCATCATAATATATAATATATTATAAGGGATAATTATCATCTCATCCTTTAATGATTTGAGGACAGTGTGGTTTTGCATCACTCAATCTTAGTAGCTCTGAACCTGCTTTTGGTCTCATACTGGATGTTGTAAAAGCCACTGCAAGCAAATGGGATGAAGTAACTCACTTTTCCTCCTCACCCTCTCCTTGTCCGCATGCCCTTGGCACCGAGGAACTTCTCAAAGGCAGAACTGATGGATCCTGTTAGCGAGGAGCTGTCGTTTGGCGAGCAAAGAGGGGTGCTGAGTTGTGGAGCAGAGGGTCACCGATCCCGGTCCCAGCGGCGACCACCCAAAGAGCAAAGCTGACTTTTAATTACAGTCATAATTGAAAGTGATTAATGGCAGCAAAAGAACTTGGAGCCATTTCTTGTAATTAAACAGTCATTTGAATTCCTTTGCAGTGCCGAGCACCATATTTGCTTTGCTGGGGATATTTCTGGCTGCGCCTTAACACAGTTTTAATGTCTTCAAA
Organism: Agapornis roseicollis; assembly: GCA_002631895.1. Taxonomy (NCBI): domain Eukaryota; kingdom Metazoa; phylum Chordata; class Aves; order Psittaciformes; family Psittacidae; genus Agapornis; species Agapornis roseicollis. The sequence continues at coordinate 54,566 of NDXB01020265.1, read as the reverse complement.
ATACATGCTAAGTGAGTTAGTGTTTTTTTGTAAGCAAGTAAATATCAATTAATCTGTTTATTTTGTGCCTATAATTAGGGATTATTATTCCATCTTTTTGAGGATCTCTATTCTGCAGTATTGGTGGCTTTGAGTGGAGGCAAAGGAGCCCTTGATTGCTCCCAAGGTGGCAGACTCCTGGCTTGTGCTCCAGGCTACTCCAGCTGCAAGAAACAGAGAGCTAAGAGGAGGCAGGGATCACATCCGCAGTGATCCCGGCTCTGAGGACATCAGGGCCAGGTTTGAGCCTGCTGGCGGTGAAGCCTCCTGTGGGTGCTCGAAGCAAGAGGGAGTTTGTGCGCGGCAGATGCTCACTGGCTGTTGCTTGGTCTTGAAGAACAGAAGTGTCACGAAATCAGCTGCTTCTGCCAGGTTTTGGCTGCCTGGAAGTGACACCTTTGAAACTCAGCTGCTGTTTGTGATGCTGAGAGTTAAGGGCTGCCTCAGGGCTGCCCTTCTTTTCCCCTTGTTCCAGCTGCCAACATCATCTCTCCCCCCACTGCTCTTTGAAGAAGGTTTTTTCCCCTGCTGGTGCATTCCATAGCTTTGGCTGGACCTTTGTGGATGTATGTGCAGAACTGAGTATTGCATCCTTAACGCTCTCATTGTATTGGTTTGGAATTGCCAAACGGGACGTGCAGTGTGGTGAGCGGTTTGGTTATGGACAGGGCACAGATGGATGCTGTTTGTATGTGGTTGTACCTGGGTACCAGCGTGATGGACAAACCAAACCAGGCAGGAGCATCGGGGGTATGTTAGAGACAGCCACAGTGATCCCCTCTAACTGAAAACATCACCGAGCCTGGTTTTGTTCACTGCATGTTCCAGATGCACAGCTCATTTTCAAGCGCTATAGGATGAGGTTTACATGCTGAGATGCCCTCACATCCTTAAAGTTGCTTTTGGATAAGCCAGGCTGGGAATGTGTTTTCCCCAACTTGGTCCTGCTCACATAACAACACACCGGGGCCAGAAAGCACTTAATGGAAATCATGTCTCTTCCTCCCCAGTTCCTTGATTCCTTGCTAATGCTTTTCATTCCCTCTTGCTGCTTGAGAGAGCTGATGGGCTGATTAAATTAAGACAGACACAAAAGCAGCTGGCCTGCCAAAGCTTGGGATTTTATTAAAACTAATATTGTTTACAGAGTTCTCTGCTTTTATGGCGCATATAAAACAGTGTGTTCCACCCGAGCGGGCGGCAGCCTCGCCGCAGTGTACCCGGGAAGAGATGGAAAGACATTAAACCCTGTCTTCATAGGGACTAGAGGGAGGGCACGGAGGAGAGGGAGGCTCGGGATAAGAGCCAAAATGAGAGGGAAAGGGATGCAGCAGAGAAGAAGAAGGATGGTTCCCTGCTCCCCACCTCCTCTTCTCTCCTCGCATACCTGCACTGAAGTGAAGCATTCAGAAAGGAGGGAGATGATGGAAAAGAAGAGATAAACTAGGCCAAAGAGCATCAGCTAGGGACCAGCCTCCACCCAAGCAGGGAGAATTGCTGCTTGCCCTCCTTGCAATACTCAGGAGCCTTTCCCAGGCTATCCATGCAGGGAGAAAGGCTCCTCTGCTCTGTTCTTACCTCTTCTGACTCCTTGCAGATGCTTTTGTGCCCTCTTGTGTGCTGGGAGTGCTGGCTCCTGCCTGCCCATGTGCCCCAGCCTAGCAAGACCTCACCAAAGGTGTGTGAATGATTTATGTGTAGTTGATTTGCACTTAAAGCCAGGAGCAAAAGGGACGTGTGTGGGGTAGAGCACACACAGTGTGAAGGGCAAGGAGAGATTAAGAGGCTTTTCCAAGGTCACGGAAGCAGCTGGAGTTTGAGGCACCTCCATCACCTCCTTGTGCTGGCTATAACCAGGTTCACGCCTTGCTTTGGGAGCCTTGCTAATGCCCTGGCCCAGGGGTGCCCTGTCTCTGCTTTGCTTCCTCTTTTCTTTTCGGGTCTTCTCTTTGGTTTGTTTGATTTGGTTCCAAATAATTAATGATCAACAGCCATGGCTAATGGTTTGACTGAAGGATGGATGGGTGCTTTCATTAACTTGTGATGGGATTACACACTTGTGTTTGCCCTGACCCCAGCTGGAATAACAGGGCTCCAACACCCCTGCTTTCGGAGGAAGCCAAGCACTGTGTGACCATGGAAGCTGGGAAGGGAAGGATTTGCTGTCGGTCCCTTGGGCTGGGACGATGTGACAGGGATCCTGGTTGTAGTTAAGAGGATGGAGGTCACCCTTTTCCCCTTTGTGGATAGGTCCCACGGGGACCTTTGTCACTGTGAGCGCTTTCTGATGCTGGTTTGGACACCTAAAGGGGTTTGGTGCAGCTGAAGGAGTTGTCCCATGAGTTGTACAGAGACTTCAGAGATTGAATAGACCTGAGCCACGTTTTGGGGTTGGACGTGAGCCATCTGCCCCTTCTAAGTTGGTGGTTGTGCGGTCTTCCGAGGTCTGGCATTAGAAGAGATGCCATCTATTTCCTGACCTAAACCAGAGAGAACTGAGCCATTGAATGTGGTTGGGAATGGGCTCAGTAAACCAGCTGCAGGGAACTGAAAGTGCTGAGCAGGAGGATTTCTGCAAAGCCAGGAGGTGAGGGGATCACTGCATGAAAGAGGCCTTGGCAGAGGTGGCCTTGGCTGGCTGCTTGCTAGCCCGTAGGCGAGATGATGCTCAATGGGTATCAAAACCTGTATTGATTCCTCAGGTTGAAGACAGTAAAAGGTTTGGGGCTATAGCAACGGGTGCTCCAGCCTTTGCGGCTCAGCACATTGTGTCTCTTTAGTTAGTTGGGTCTCAAGAATCTCTGAGTAAGAGATCTTAGAGGAAGATGCAGCTTTTCCATACCCCATCCCTCCATTAGCCCCAAAGCTAACTCATCCTGATGACTCCTTTCTTAGTGATAAAAGGCATCTCCTGCGTGGATGTTTTAAGGAGCAAATAAAATCAAGGCCAGAATACAACAGGACTGGTGAAGGAGCAAGACTTCTGCAGCTCTTGTTCTGCCTGGTGCAGGAAGTTGGGACCAAGCTGGGTCAAATCATATTCTAAATGAGGCAAAAGTGCTTTGAATATCTAAGGCAGGGATGAGGCCGTAGGTTGCATCATGCTACTAATTCCCCATCCCAGTGCAAAACACTCCAGGTGGGAGCTTCAGCATTGCTGCTTAAAACAAGGCTGATTGGGCTTGTTCCCTTATGGAAAATGCATGAGGAGAAATGAATTTCCGTGCTGTATTTTCGATCAAAAGTGGTTTCTACTCTAAACAAGGCCTTTCTGGCTTGCTTTCAGTAGTGGTATCTGTCCCTGGAACCCTCCTCCCTCATCAGTCCCCCAGCAAGCCACTTTGTTTGATTGCTAATCTGCCTTATTATGCTTTTAAATGCACTTTAATATTTCAGGTTTAGTGACTTTTGAGGCCAGATTCCAGCCTGTGAAGTGCATACCCCTCTTTTACTTCAATGGCAGCCTTTCACGTTTATCCCAAGGCATAACATGGTCCTTACACTGTTTGAAATTAGATGCACTGATTAGAGCATCTCTCAGCCGCTGCGGCTGTTCTGCACCTCAAAGGATGGCTCAGAGAAGTTGGAGCTGGAGTGTTTATGTGCTCAGCATGGGATTTCATGGGACTTAAAGCTTGTTGGAGCTCTCTTCGAGTGACCTGGAAATAGGTGTCTGCTTGTAGGTTGGGAAATGCCTTGGTGGTGGTGGTGGTGATGGGCTTGGGAGGAGGCCTGTGATGTGCATGGGGCATGGCTGTGAGGGTATCCGTGGTGAGGACACACGGATCTATTGGAGCTCTTGCTTTTGCCATGGCTGTTTCCTTAGCAAGAATGGTGAAATACTGAGCAAGTCCCTCTAAGTTGCTGTACCTGGTACTCGAGGTTGAGAGTTCTGGCTCAGTATTTAGTAGTTCACTCCATGCTGAAGCCAGGAGCAGCCTCAAATGCGCTGTGCATGCTCAGAGGTGCTCAGCACCCGTTGCAATAGGGTGCAGACCTTGCTCAGTGCTGCCTGTCAGTCAGAAATGGGTGCCTGGAGTGCTGTCTGAAGCCTAGTTAGGCTGCTGCTCTGATTGTAATCGCTCCTCCGAGAAACCTCCCTTTGTTTAACAGGAGTTAAGCGTTGACTTAAGCGTTTTGTTCAGGGAATTCAGGGGGTTGTTTAGGTTTTGTAGTCATTTCTTTATATTCCTTCCTTCCATGGTCTTGGGGAAATGGGATGTGCCACAGGGAGGAGGTGTGATGGAGAGGATGGATGCTGCAGATGGGGGCTTCAGCTGCTGCTGCTGGTACCTGGAAGTGCAGGGGGCTTGGCAGAGGAGAAGCGCTCCCAAGCCCTGCTCATGATGGGTTTTGCTCTTAGAAGCACTTTTCCTTCTCAAACTGCTTTCTTAACAGGGGTGAAACTTGAATAAGGCAGCACTTGAGATAGAGAAACTGAGTCCCCCAAGGGAAGGAGGATGTGCTAAACAGAGCTGGCTGGCTTCAGATGCCGTGGGTGACATTGAGCTCGGGTGCTGGGGAGGTCAGGCTGTGCCCAGAGGTCTGGCCTGGGGGCCAATGGTGGGATGAAGTTAACTTGGAGACGGGCACTTAAAACCTTTCACATCTTTATAAACCGGATAAAAAGCCTTGGAATTCAGCCTTGGAATGAGAGTGCTGAAACCACTGTGGTGCTGGGGCATATGGAAACGGGTTGGAGAGCTCTATTAAATTCAAGCCAGCAGCCTCCTTCCTCCTAATGACCAGCCTTTGCTGTCTCTCCGGGTAGGAGTCGGACTTGTCTGAGTTGGTTTAGCAGCTGCAGGTTCTGAAGCTGGACAGAAAAGCTGCTCTGATTGAGTTGCCTTGGGAAACAGTCAGTGCTTCTGTCAGCGTCTGAGGCTTAGCTGTCATTTTTGACTGAGCTTTTCCAATCCTGCCCATGTCAGAAGCCTTCCCATAATGGGATGGTCACCTGTGATGGGCTGGGATGTTGCATGAGCAGTGTCCGAATACCATGGGAAAGGGGGAATATGATAACTCTATCCAGCAAAGCAAGTTGTCCCTGGAAATAGGACATGAATAAGTAATCTGGATAAATAATGGAGCTGTCTGAACTGTAGCAATAAAGAATAAAAGTGCTGAGTGTGGCTTGCTGTGATTTGTGGGGTCACGCTGGCTGGCATGGCGGAGCCCTTGCTCCCACTTGTGAGCAGATGGATCTCACTGATGGTGCCGAGTTGGCTTGTATGGAGGTTTCTTGCCAGCAGGAGGAAATAGTCCATTGCCCAGACCCTTGTTGCTCTGTTACAATGCATTTGTGAAACCTGGAAGCTTGCTGTGCCTTAGTCTGATGCTGAATAACCTCTGTTAGTATTACAGCGTCATAGGGCTTAGGTGGGAGCCCAGCTGATGTTGGGCACATGCAGGACATCCTTCGTGGGCCGCTGAGCTGCTCTTTGGTGATGGTTGTGCTGTAGCTTCCTGAGGACCTTCTGCAAGGCTTTCATGAGCCTGTAAGTTATTCCAAGCACCCACCTCTGCAGTGAATTAGGCTGCTTTCTTCTGCCTCTTTGAAGGGATGTGGCAAATAATTATTCACCTCTTCCTTCATCTGATATTAATGTATGGGAAGAGTGCTGACATGCCTTCCTCAATCTCTTCTCTTAGTGACAAAGCAAACCCCAGCATCTTTCATCTTTCTCCGGAGTTGTCTGCATCCCTCACCAACTTCATTGCTATGCCGTGGCCTCCTTCCTGCTCGCCCGTGGCTCAGATGTGCGATCAGGTAGAGCTGTGTGCCTTGTGCCGTGGCAAATGCAGTTTACATCGAAGGAAAGGGAGCCTCCAGCTGCCAGTTCCATGGGGCCAGATGTGCTGTGGAGGAGGACGCCATGGGTAGTGCAGGTAGATGTGAACACATTAAGCCGCGGTGGTTTCACCTTTAGCTTTCTCAAAGCATGGTGCCCGGATCGAGATGAAGCACTGCAGCCCGGCCCTTGTATTAAACTAAGTGGAGCAAAACAAAACTGCTTTTTCCTTCTTCTAGTGCTCATGCTCGAGATTTGCCTTCTTTTATAGCCTGGTTGATGCCTTCATAGTCTGTGGTCTGCTGCAACACCCCCTCTTCTGCACATGATTCCTTAGTTGGTTTTCCTCCTTTTTATAGGTGCCTTTGGTGTTTTTCCTCCCTCAGTGTATCACATCCTGCTTGCCTGTGCTGGATTTCCTATTGCTCGCTTCCAGAGGTGATTGGAGGTTCTGGTTCTACCCTCAGAGCCCTTCCAATCCCTCTCCTCCCCTGCTTGGCATCATCTACAGACGTTAATAACAGTGCTCCTGGATCCAGAATGCAAGGTTTTACATGCACATGTTGGATAGAGCAGGACCTGGGACTGGTCCCAGAGGAATCCCACTCCAGGTTGCCCTCCTAGCTTGGTGTTAATAATAGATAAGGGCTCTTTGAGAGAGCTTTGTCAACAGGCTGTTATCCCTCCTCCCCTTTGCCCCCAGCCTCAGTGATTACATCCACACTGTGTTTCCTCAGCTTCCCTCCGAGGGTGCTGCGTGAGACCGGCATCGGAAGCCTTATTAAAGTCAAAGTCTATCATGTCTACAGCTTTCCTCTTACCCACCAAGTCTAGTTATCCTGTCAAGGCAGAAATGAGGTTGGTTTGACATGATGTGTACTTGACAGACTCGTGTCGGTGGGGCTGGTTGTGTGGTTTTGCCTCCCTTTATTAAATTCCCAGGCCTTACAAGCTGTGATAGTTTCATCCTTGGGTTTGGTATCTTCCCAGCGATTGAAGCTGAGCTCATTGCCTACAGCTCCCAGCTCTTATGGATAGAAAGGTTTCTCGCCCTTTGTGCTGGCCTCCTCAGCCTCCCATAGAGCAGCACTGGTGGCTCAGGGACTATTCTGCCTGATGCTTTTGGTACCACTCTCGTAAGAGCTTCCTCAGCCTCTGCCAGCTCGACTTTTAACCCTCTGCCCCCCACACTCCAGTGGGAATGCCCATTTCCCTGTTAAACATGGATTTTGGAGCTTTCTGTTCCCCATAAACCTGCCTTTATCCTGCTACAATCGAACACAGCAGTGACGATCCTGCTTGGTCATGGGCCTCACCTTCCTTTTCCTCTTCCTTTGAACGCATCGCTTTGCATGTTACTGCTTCCGACTTCATCCCGGTGCTGTTGTGGTTCTGTTATACCCATCCCTAATTACAAGCCCTTGTCCCCGCATTTTCTTTTACTCCATTTTCCTATGGTTCCTTCTTTATTTCGAGGTCATTGAATGGCTCCTGATTTGTAGCAGCCTCTTCCTATGCTTCCTATCTTCCCTTTGCATAGGGATAGCCTGCTATTGTGCAGGTAATACAGTCTCTTTCAGTAACTGCCAGCTCTCCCCTTCTTTGTACCTGTTTTCCCAGGAGACCCCATCTACTTGTTGAAATGTGGCTTTTGAAGGCTGTTAGCCTGATTCTGGGCCTTTCTCTCCATCAGGTTGTGAGCTCTTATCACTTCAGCACCACTCTCACCCACATTACCTGGCCCCGCAAAGCCTGCAGTCCACCTTTACCAGGCAGACCCCAGTCTCTGGCTTCTCCCTGCAATTCCCAAGTGCTGAGCTCCCTAGGACACATCACAGGGGCTCGATGGACTGAGTCCTGCCACGTGAGGGATAATCTCCCCAGGGATGTGTTGGATTCCTTAACGTTGGATGCTCCAAGATTGGTCTGGATGGGTGATGGAACATCTAGTCTGGGTCATGATTGGACCAGATGATCCTTGGGATCCTTTCCAACCTGGGATTCTGTGTTGGATTTGTGCTTTAAGTACTATGTGGCCTTCTTGGTTTCATAAGGGCTTGCCAGGGATGGAGATGCCCTTTTGGCTCTTGGCCTCTCCCTGTCTCATGCTTGTCCACTGTGGGTTGGATCCAAACACATGGCTGTATATGGCCAGCTCCTTGGAGGAAGAACCAGTTTCCCTCCTCATTGATGGCTTCTTGTGTTAATGCCCTATGTGTGGTGGCTGTAAGGCTTTGGTGGCCGTTGGGGTTGTGATGGGGCCCCAGGCCTGTCTTGTCATCAAGCCAGTGGTGGTCATAGCAGCGGAGGAGGCACAAACAGCTTCCCCTTGCCTCTGAACATGAAGGCAGCAGACTTGGGTGAAGCGAATCCCATCCTCCTTAACAAGACCTTTAAATGTCAACAAAGCAACTCTGCACAGCCCATGGATCCTGAGGGGTGGGATACAGGGAATGCAGTGATGGGAATGCTGCCCCCGGAGCAATGGGTTTGTGTCAGAGCAGCTTCTGGCAGGGGCGAGACCTGGGAAGTAGCTGCGGTTGCAAGCCAAGGGGTTGTTGATGGCTGCTCGAGCAGATCCATCTGCTTCAGTGGTTTCTGTGGGCATGGTGGGAAGGAGAACCCTTTCCCATGGGCTTTGTGGTAACTTGTTTGAAGCAGGCAATGCCAGGCTGTGGCAGCTCAAAGCGTGGTTCATGCCTGCCTTGGCTGCGCACGTGGAGGTGATGCAGGGTGGCTGGATGGCATCAGGAGACCCAGCGGGCGATACCTTGGGGCAACAATCCTATTCTTCAAGTGCAGCGTGAGGAGAAGGGCAGGATTTGGCCCTTTGGCATTGCCTGGAAACCCACACCTGCATCTGACAGGCGCCTTCCCAAAACAGGCTGTTGTGTGTGCTCTGCCTGTCCTAAGGGACATGTCACCAGCGCCTGGCTGCTGACAGCTGATGTGCTGCTGCAGAGGAGGAACAAACACAGAGCCTCCGAGCTGTGCTGCAGTGGTAAATCCATCCCCTGTGCACACACAGGCTCAGGCAGATGTGCTACGGGGTGGGCTCATGGGGCTGCAGAGCCAGGCAGGACCTGTGTATAGGGTCAGAGAGATATTGGCCTCCTGGGTAGCCCATGAGGATATGAGACATAATGTGTTGATGCCCAGAAATGATCGTATTTGGGAAGCACTCATTAATCTCTGTCTTTCTCCCTGGCTTGTATCGCCTTCCCTTCTTGCGAGCCCTCCTCTGCTGTGACTCTTGCTTTCAGTTCATGTCATCCTCTTTCCACCCAAGGCTGGCAAGTGCAGAAGGGGAGATGGTTGAGAGCTCGTTGGTTCTGCCTATGGGTAGGTGATAGGTAACGCACTGGTGAGCACCCCTCAGCACCTCGTTCCCAGCATTGCCTGCTGGTTTTGGCATAGGAATGCTCTTTGTCACCACCAGCTGTGCTTCATGGATGGCTCTTTGTCCCCAGCCCATACCACAGTGACCGGTCCCTCTTTGGTGCTGCTGCTTGGTTGCTCAACCTGCAGCTCTCCACTATAGAATCCCAAGCTGGTTTGGGATGAAGGGACCTTAAAGCTCATCCAGTTCATGGGCAGGGACCCCTTCCACTGGACAAGGGTGCTCCAAGCCCTTGTGTCCAACCTGGCCTTGAGCACTGCTAGGGATGGGGCAGCCACAGCTTCTCTGCAAGTGCCTCAGCACCCTCACAGGGAAGAGCTTCTTCCTTATCTCCAACCTGAACTTGCCCCATTTCAGTCTGAACCCATCACCCCTTGTCCTATCGCTGCAGTCCCTGATGCACAGCCCCTCTCCAGCATCCTTGTAGCCCCCTTCAGCTATTAGAAGGCTGCTGTCATTCTCTATCCAAGGACACGCTTCTTTTTCCCTATATAGTTTCATGGATTTGCTGAAGGACTCTCTTAGCCCATTACTACCCGGATTCAATGTGAAAAGCACAGCACAGTAAACCATGATGCCAAATTCACTACCACATGCCTTCATAGTCATGATGCTGAACATCAGTGCCCTCTGCACTCCCTATCAGACCCTTTCGTGTCCCAACCTATGTGCTCTGCTGCAGACACCCAGCATCTCCTCTTTTCCTGATATCCAAGCCCTGAATGAGCCTGGCTTTCTTCCTATCCCATCATATACAGTGACTTTCCCATGCTCCGACGCACAGCATGGTGAAGGGACGGCGCTTGTGGCAACAGCCGTGATCCCTATGGGCTCGCGACCGCAGTGGGCACATCCCTGGCAGATTCCCGAGTGAGCATACACTGATTTGGTGAAGTTAAGCAAAACAGGGCTCCTGAAGCTAAAGAGGAACCTGATTTGTCCTTAGGAAACGTGTTGTGTTTGCCTCTGCAGTGCGGGTCCTCTCTGCCAGCCCTGCGCATCCTGACACGGCCGTTACCGGAGGGTTGGGAATAGCTCGGTGGGGCTGGGATTTGGCACCGAGGCTTCTTTCCACACAAAGATGGGCTTTGTGTAATAAAGCGTAAGAGCAGTTTGCTCTCGCTCGTAGGCTTTGAAATATGCATTTAATTTGGGCTTAATGAGGAAATTAGTGGATCTATAATGGAATGCCTTGTGGTGGCTCTGCAGGACGGAGCTGCTGTGGGATGAGAGCTCCTGGGACAAGTGAAGCTGGAAGATGGTGGGGTTAAGGGATGCTGAGGGCTGGGCCTGGAGTGATGAGGCAGGAGGGAAAGGAGCCCTGGGATGGGAATGGCTGCGGCAAAGGAGAGCTGTATAGAGGAATTACTCTGAGTTTCAAAGCATTTAGAGGCAAGCATCCTTGTGGAAGGGAGTTTACACGTGTGCTGCAGAAGGTAAATGCCTCTTTTCAGGGATGCACGGAAGGAATAGCAGGCAAAGACTGGGATATGTGTAGCTGGAGGAGAACCCATGGTGTTGTTCCCCCTTCCCTTGACTTGGAATCCATCATACCTATGGGATGGCACAAACATGGGCATCGCTTCAGCTCTCTAGCTATTTCTATGGGTAACTCAGCAAGTAGAGCAGCGTGTGCAGGGTTGCAGTGGTCTGGAAGGCAAACCCCATGGAATATCCTGCCATGAAAGGACCTGGAGAGATACACCCCTCCGGGTGCATGGTTGGAGCAGCGGCGGGGCCGAGTTCAAAGGCACCGCACAAATGAACTCTAATAGCTTTCTTCTTGCATTGCTGTTATTAGGGGGTTCGTTTGACTGGCGTTATGATGATAAATGAAGAACGCTTTGCACCATTACGCTGGGCACTAATGCGTAGTGGGGAGAATTTCTACTCATTTAAAGGCAAAACAGGAGGCAGCAGCAGAGGGGATGGGGAAGGATCGGAGCAGAGGCACCGAGCTGTTGGTATGCAGCATGCGTCCCCCTCCAGCCCACCCTGCTGGCTCGGGGCAGGGGGAAGGAAAGGGGTTGCTGTGGGAGGGTTGTTACCACTTGGGAATGGATAGATCCATGCATCGCAGGGTTCAGCATCGCCCCTCACCGGGTGCATTGCGCTGCATCCCGCTCAACCCCATCCCTGCAGCGTTTGGGATGCTGTGAGCCAAGAGGTGAGGACCTCCAAAGCTCGTGTTGGAGTCTGCAGCCCCCCTTGGAAGCCAGAGGAGGAGTTTGGCAGTCCAAAAGCTTTCCTTGGTTTTAAAGCCATGGAGCAAATTGAGTTCAGAGGGGTCACTGTTACTCCCAGCTGCTGCGACAGAAATCCCTAATGCAGTGTATGGCAGCTTTCTCCGAAGCTTGGGCTGCTTCTTTATGAGGCACTGTCACTCTATTATCTGTCTCTGAGTTGGTCTTTAGCTCTTTAACCTCACGAGAAGGGAGGGAAAAGGAACCTTGAAAAGGAGGAGGGGGGAGAAGAGAAAGCAAACCAGATGCTTCCAGAGCGGCTTTTCATCCTTGGCCATAGAGCCCTAATTGGGTGCTTAGGGAGAGTCTGGCTCAAAGGGGCAGGTTTGAAAGGGCCCTGGGGTGGGGAGAAGGGGCTCATTATGCTCTTTGATGGGGCTGTAGATGCAGGGGGTCAGAGCCCATTGGAGGCATCAGCATCAAAAGGGGACTGGCCTCTTGGTGGTGATTTGCAGCCACCTCCTTTGGTCCCCTCCTTTGTGTGGCCACAGAGGCAGACAGGGAAGGGACAAGGTGGGGACGCTGGCAGCAGGTAAGGCTCAGAGGGCTCAGCCTGCACTGTAGAACAGCTCAGTGTTAGGGGCTATGGGGTGGGTGCTTGTCAGGATGCATCGCCCATGGGTGCTGCCGTTGTTGTTAGGGGTTGTGGGTCCCTAGCAGATGCAGCAATGGGGGATGAAAGGTTGGGGGAAAGAGACGTTCATCCTGGAGCAGAGATGAGCCTGACAACTTGGGGCTGTAGCAAGAGGAGCGGTGGGGCCCCAGCATCGCCCCATGGCTGCTTTGCAGAGGGGAAACTGAGGCAGGGAGGTCAGGCACCAAACCCAAGCTTTACCTTGCTCCCATCGCCGAAATGGGAGGAATAAAGGGAGCAGCAGAGGGGCTCCAAAGCCTCCCACCACCCCACTCCTCTCCACAGCCTTCTGCTGCTCCTGGCCAGCTGCTTGGCAGGCCCTGTGCACCATGGCACGAGGCAGGGCTTTGCTCTGCACTCCCTCCTGCATGCTAAACGTGCTGTCTCCCTGCAGGATCCTGCAGCCTTCTGCACTGCTCTGCTGCAGAATGGAGGGGGGAGGCGGCTTTTGCCTTCTAACACAGCAGCAGGGGGATGATGGGGAGGTGGGAAGCAGCAGGATGGAGCCTTCCTCCCTTTGGATGCTTTCCTATGGGGCTGTTCTCTCCCGAAAGGATGCTCAGCAAGCACAAGACCTGAGTTGCTGCTTGCCCTTGTGCACTGCACAGTGTTACGAGCAGCTGCTGGCCCTGCAGGGATGCACAGCCCTGAGCATCACGTTGCTGGGGGTTGTACCTGTCTTCATTTCTGCTCCCCAGCGGGTGATGCTCCCCTTGAATTGGGGTTTGATGCTCCCCTTGGGTTGGGGCTTGATGCTCCCCTTGGGTTGGGGCTTGATGCTCCCCTTGGATTGGGGTTTGATGCTCCCCTNGCTGTCTCCCTGCAGGATCCTGCAGCCTTCTGCACTGCTCTGCTGCAGAATGGAGGGGGGAGGCGGCTTTTGCCTTCTAACACAGCAGCAGGGGGATGATGGGGAGGTGGGAAGCAGCAGGATGGAGCCTTCCTCCCTTTGGATGCTTTCCTATGGGGCTGTTCTCTCCCGAAAGGATGCTCAGCAAGCACAAGACCTGAGTTGCTGCTTGCCCTTGTGCACTGCACAGTGTTACGAGCAGCTGCTGGCCCTGCAGGGATGCACAGCCCTGAGCATCATGTTGCTGGGGGTTGTACCTGTCTTCATTTCTGCTCCCCAGCGGGTGATGCTCCCCTTGGATTGGGGTTTGATGCTCCCCTTGGGTTGGGGCTTGATGCTCCCCTTGGGTTGGGGTTTGATGCTCCCCTTGGGTTGGGGCTTGATGCTCCCCTTGGGTTGGGGCTTGATGCTCCCCTTGGATTGGGGTTTGATGCTCCCCTTGGATTGGGGTTTGATGCTCCCCTTGGTTTGGGGCTTGATGCTCCCCTTGGGTTGGGGTTTGATGCTCCCCTTGGATTGGGGTTTCATGCTCCCCTTGGATTGGGGCTTGATGCTCCCCTTGGGTTGGGGCTTGATGCTCCCCTTGGGTTGGGGTTTGATGCTCCCCTTGGGTTGGGGTTTGATGCTCCCCTTGGGTTGGGGCTTGATGCTCCCCTTGGGTTGGGGTTTGATTCTCCCCTTGGGTTGGGGTTTGATGCTCCCCCTGCGTTGGGGTTTCTGATGCCAGGTCCTTGCCTCACCCAGAGCAGTGATTGCCAGCTCTGTGGGATGCGGGTGTTGCATCCTGACCAGGGTGCTGAGGCCACCGATGGCATGGTGTTGGGGTCCCCTTGCTGTGTCTGAGTTGCAGTTACCCTGTATTAGTGAAGAGACTTTGTAGGAGAAGCTTTGAAGGGAATGAAGCAGCAGTTACACTTCTTAGGGGCGCGTTTGTATTCATGCAGTTAAGTCTCCTGCTGAGCTCATTGGGAATCCATTGGGTTTGGTGTCATTTTGGGGGGCACATTCCTCTTGTGCTTGTGTAGATCTTACTCAGAATACAAAAGCAGGCTTTTGGATTGGCCTTGGTTCCTCTGATCCCTTCAGACCACCTTGGAGATGGGGTTTACCAGCACCGGGAGCTGCTCAGTGTGAGCCAGGGATGCCTTGGGCCTTACAGGGTGGTTGGAGCTACATGATCCTAAGGGCCTTTCCAACCCAAACCATTCTATGATTCCATGCAGTGATCTCTGCAGGGAAATGGGTATGGAAAGGGTGCATGGAAAAGCATACCTGAAGGGTTTTATCCTGCACGAAACCCTCAGGAGAGCAAGCAGAGGGGAGGGTTGGGAAGCAAGGCAGTCTTGGCGTGAGGCATTCAGGAGGAGATTCAAGTTCCTGATTGATTGACAGGGTAGAAACAAAGGAGCAACGATATGAGGAATAACCAGGGAGCCATGCTTGGAAGAGGCCTGGAGGCCTGCAGGGACCCTGGAGCAGTGGGATGTGCCAGCGTCCACCCGGGGTTGGATTGCTACCTCCCCACATAGGTTCTTGCAGCACAGCCGTTGCTGTGCTTAAGTTAATGGCCAAGACAGTTCCAGTCTCTCAGCACCCTCATAGTGAAGAATTTTTACCTAATATCTAATCTAAGTGTCCCCTCTTTCATCTTAAAGCCATTCCCCCCTTGTCCTATCACTGCAGAAAGCATCTAATTGTGCTTTTTTTCCTCCTTTCTCATCATTTCTCCTTTTCAGAGCTAAAATAAAGCACTGAAAGAGATGGAAAGGACACCAGGAATTGAATGTTGGGGGTTTTTTAGTGGAAGCTTTTATTCGTGCCTAACTAAGAAACCACCAAGGAAAGGTGTCTGGGTTTTGGGGG
>NDXB01020265.1:28118-39711 GCA_002631895.1 Agapornis roseicollis | reverse complement strand
GGGGGGTAAAGGCATTTTGCATGGGGTGAGGGTAGCGAAGGCAAGAAAGATCACATTAAAACCTTCCACCAGCTCCAGTAATGAGATGAAGGGAGCTGCCAGATGAAACCATCTGCCTAATCTTTTACCCAGAGCCGCTCTGTTCCCAGCTTCCATCCAAGGATGGGACCAAAGCCACTTTCTGCCATGAACCGGCCTGACAGGGGATGCTCCGGTGCCTGCCTGCTTCCCTGCAGCCAGGGAAGGACCATTGGCTCCAGGCACTGAGTTTCTCGCTGTCATCCAAGCAGGAGGGGGGAAAGGGATGGGAAGGGAAGGAAAAGGGGAGGAAAGGCACTCATAAAAAAGACAGTTTGACATTTTCTTGACTGTTTTGAAGTTTTCCTAGCACAACAAGCTGTTTATCCGCCACTCCAGCTCTTATTGAATTAAAGTGTGGAGGGGGTGTTAGGAAGAAATCAATTCGTGCTCCATATGCTGCTCTGCCGAGGAACGTGGCTCTCTGCACACTGTGGAATATGTAGGGAAAGGTGGGGGGAAGGAGAGATAAATCCATCAGCTAACAAGATAAGTGCCTTGTTCCTCCATCTGTTACTGCTGTGTCCTTATCTGGGATTGCAGCGTGGCAGCAGTGATACATCTTGTGTCAGGTATTATATTCCAAATTCATATGAATGAATTTTCATGCTTGCAACAAGCTGGGATCCAGGCGTTTGCTGCGAGCCTCACGGCTCATCCTGCTCCTCACCCTGCCCCTCTTTGGCTGCTGTGACTTGGGATCGAGTAGGCACAGCATCAGCTCGGTGAGGGGATGCTGCAGCCCTGGAGGCTGTCCAGCCTTGGGATGCTGACAGTGCAGATACGTGCTTCACAGAGAGGCCAATCCGCCTGGGAATCAGGTGTTTAGGAGGAGGGAGAACTTGTCAGGTCTTTGCTTTGCTGCTTAGTCTCTTTAGGTGGAGTGGTGGAATTTGCTGTAGTAGCCCTAGGACATGGATGCTGTGGTGGTCCAGCCCATGAGTTGGATACCTAGCAGTGCCAAAGCTCTGTTCATCTCACCCTTAGATAAGGGCTATTTAGAGGCATCAATCTCCGCTCCGGCTAGAGGAGGCAGTTGGACCACATAGCCAAGTTGTTGGTTGCAGAAGCTGAAGGAGACGAATCCCCATCCCACTGAGCAACCTTGGGGAGCTCATTTAGCTCTACATGCCTGAACTCCTAATGTTCTCCTCTGCCCAGCTGCAAACCTACTTCAAATGCAGCTGGCTACGAAAGCACTGAGTTTCTAGATGATGCCTGTGTTTAAAATCAATTTAGCTCTGGACTGGCCTCAAGACCTGTATTGGATTCAGTGGCTCAATATGTGATGAGCCAGGCTCTTCAGAGCTGCTCTCATAGTCTAGTCTTGAGCCTAATCCAGAGCTGTCCTCACCGGATTGCTGGTGCACTTGTAATTGAATGCACAAACAAAAGCTACCAAGGAGTTTTAAGAGTGAAATTCCAAACTCTGGGATCCAAACTAGATCACTGCCTGGAATCTTGCTCCTTCCAACCGTCTGATCAGCCCCGTGTCTGCAAAGTTGTCTGCAGCTTAAAGGTATAAATCAAAGTCTGGCTGGGATGCAGGGATGCTTGTAAAAGCCACAGCATCATCACGCAGTGATGCTGGGGTAAGCAGCAATACCAGCACTCTGCTGTGTGTGTTTGAAAGTGCTCGTGTTTGCTCTCGTGCCAGCTTTTCCTGGAGAGGACACTGCAGAGATGAAGTTTAGATGGGGAATAGAAATGCATCTAAGTCATCTCTAACTGGCCATACTCGACTGAGCCTCTCTTGACCTGCAACCCCTTGGCTTGTCCTGGGGGACCTGCTGCTGCTGCTGCTGAGCAGTTGAATTAAGTCTGCACAGCTCACAGGCACCATTGCAGAGGGTTTGCTTTGCCTCTCAGCTCTGGAAATGGGATTTCCAGAGCCACAAATGCGCTTATGGGCAGGGGAGACCGGAGGTGGGGAAGCCAGAGGGATACTGGGGAAGGTTGGAGCCAAATCCCAACCTTAGCCGGGCCCATTTTGGTGCTTGGCTGCTTTATTTTGGGGTCTGTTTGCAGTCTGGGTCTGTAATTGCTGACGGGAAGCACAGACTGTGGCACCGTTCCCAAGCAAGGCATTGAGAAACCTGTTTTTAGAAGTAAAGTCTAATTTGGAATTAAAGCACAGCAATTGCTAAGATGCTCGTGGGAATCAGCTGGGGCTGGATCCTATTTTCTGCTTCTCATGTGCGTGAGTCTCCTTTAAGGGACATGATGGAGAGGGATCGCTCGGGGTAATGCCTAGGGCTGGGAGGGAGAAGGTT
This sequence comes from Agapornis roseicollis, assembly GCA_002631895.1. NCBI lineage: Eukaryota > Metazoa > Chordata > Aves > Psittaciformes > Psittacidae > Agapornis > Agapornis roseicollis. Next base: position 37,360 of record NDXB01020265.1, on the reverse strand, counting down.
AAGAGGAGTCAGTCATCACCAAGACCTTTAAGAGAGAGCAAATGTGATTGAGTACCTGGCTCCTAAGCATCCCTTTTGCCTGGGACTGGGATTTAGGGGGAATTCATCCTCTCTAAATAAGCGGTAGAGGTTCAAATGTGCTAAGCTTGTTGCAGTGAGCCAGCAGGAGATGATGCTGCCTTTCTGCTGCTTGGGATATTGGTCCAGATAGCCCTCGGGTGCGGAGGGATGTGTGTGTTGAAGCAATAAAAGCAGGACTTGAGCCTCTTTTCTGGTGGTTTCTCCCTCGCCTTTTGTGCCCGCACACCTTTTGGGCTGCCAAATAAAGGAGCTAGAAGCGAGGGCCCTTGTCTCTACAAGGGCAAGAGCACGTTCCACTTGCAGAGCGGTAAGAAGTTGCAGGGAAGGGAACAGGACCCTGAGCTGAGCTCCGGGTTTCTTGGAGCACGGGAGGCACGGTTTGATCTTGAAATATCCTTTCTGAACCCACACTCGAGCTGAAAAGGCAGAGAGATGCCTGCGTGAGAAGCGGGAGCGTCTCGTCCCTGGCCTGCCGGTGGGAATCGGCGCTGGGCCACAAAACCCAGCCTCAAAAGCGAGGGCAAGGCAGGTGTGCCTTAAGCAGAGAGGAGCTTTGCTTCTCGTTGCCCACCTTCTTGTTCTCCAATAAAGATGCTATTTTTATTCTCCCTTCTGTTTAGCCCCGATGGGCTTAACCCATCCCTGCAGAGGCGCAGAAATCCCAGCTCTAATTTCAATTAAGAGCGCTCCTTTTGATTGCAGCCCAGGCTGGGGTTTGGGATCTCTTCCTAATCCCTATATTAGCACTGATTCATCTCTTCCCTGAGTATTATCATCAGGGGCCCTTAGGGAAGGGAGGGGAAGCATCTTTGGGGAGGCTGAATACCATTTGTTTGTGTTTGTATTAGCTTCCACGCCGCATCCTGATTACATCCCGCTTTTTGACACAACAATTACTATTAATTTCCCGGCGCCTGCGTTTGGAATCTCGCCGACACAAAGGGAAGATGACGGATAATGTCAGGCTCGGTAATTGGGTGGGGGAGGGAGGGAGGAAGGGATGGATGGATGGATGGATGGATGGAGAAAAAGGGGGGAGCAGATGGGATAGTATTAGATTGCAGTTCTCAGCGTGGAGCAGGCAGGGATTTCTCAGCAGATGTTGGCACCGGCTATTTATCCGCACGGGAGCGATTGTCTGGGACACGCTCGGCTCCCTCACCCCGGCCCCGTTCCACATGGAAATCCCATCAGCTCTTCCCTATAGGAACTGGCTTTTCCATCACTCGGGTGCTGCTGTCTTTGCAATTCACTTTGCAGGGCTGAGCCCCGGCCATGAAGAAGCGAGTTGTGATGGTGCAGGAGGGCTTTGCTCTGCAGGAGAGGGGTTTGGAGAAGCCCTGGTGGGTCTAAGCCCTTTCAGTGCTAGGGTATAAGAGGTTCTACCCATTGTAACTTGCCTGATATCACAGAGCCAAGATGGAACTTGCCAGCCCTGCCACCTTGTTTCAAACACATGGTCCTTGACCCAATGCAGTGCATGCTTGGCTGGAGCAAAGGTGGCCGCTAATGCATGGAAAGGTTGATGGAGAGACATCACCAGTGAAGAAATCAGAGCAGGACACATGCTCTGGTGCCCCTCTGTCCTTTCTGCCTCGATAATTGCCTGGTTTTTCCCTTTAACCAAAGGAAAAATCATCACAGGAGGATTGTAGCAGGGCCAAAGCATTGAGAGAAACATAGGAAACACTTGAAATCCCCTGTTCCTCCTAGCTTTTGCATCCATCACCCACTGTCTGACTCACACTGGTGGGACATGAAGCTTGGCACAAGAAGGGCAGGTCTCCTGCCTGTTGTCTCATCCCTCCCACAGTGTTTGTGCTTGTTGAAGCACTGGGTGGTTCTTCCCCTGCTCTCCCCATGCGGGAGGAGGTTTGAGTTCAAGCTGGGCGTATAATAAATAAAGCAAAGGAACTAAGTGGGCTTCAGCGAGCATCGATTGCTGGGGCTGCTCGTGATGCACTGAGAGCTGCTTGCAATGGAGGAGAGGAGGAGCCAGGTCTTTGAACCTTTAAGGAACCTTCCTTCTCTTCATTAGAGCTCAGTGCAGGGATGTGCTGGAATAGCTTTTCCTCCTCAGCACAGCTACTGGAGGTGGTGATAGAGCTGCTCTGATGGCTTGTGCACGGGGTTGGTGGGGAGGAGAGAGCTCAGAGCCTCATGGAGCTCTACAATGAGAGATCCCATGCCCCATGCTCTGGCTGGAGCACGGCAGGGAGATGGGAGATGGGCAGAATGGTGATGCTGGGTTTGGGAAGTGCCTTCCCAGCTGTACTTAGGGCAGCAGCACAAGGTCAAGCTCCATCTCTGCCTGAGAGGACCAAGCACATCGACCGTGTAACTTGTCAAACCATCCCAAAAGCTTACATCTTTTCTCCTCTAAGGTTTGAGCATTGGCTGTGCCTGGCATCCCCACTCAGCAGTGGGTTCTATCACATGAACAAGCTGTCCCTCTGCACTAGTCCCTTGGGCTAGATGCTGCTGTTAGCATCATGCGGTGATGGGGCAGCAGTAATGCTCCACTTCTTGGATCTGTGGTTCTTCTGCTAGCCATGCCTTCCTGTAACATGGACACATCCCTCTCCATAGGGTTCTCCCCTACATATGGAACATGGCCAGATCCCTCTCCATAGGGTTCTTCCTATTCCAAGTCCTGTCCCTTCAGTGTGCCATGGAGCTGAGTCCTGGCTCCCCTTCATCTTTGCTGGGACGTTGGCCTAGGACCCTCAAGGTTTTCCCTATGGGGCAGGATTATGGGATCACGTTCCTCCAAGTCAGTCAGGATTACTCGTGCTGATCCCAGTCATCCTGCAAAGTGTTTAACCCTTGTGGCACCGCTCCCAGGGCTGGCAGCTCTCATATGGTGGGATGTCAAGTCCATCACAGTGATGTCAAGGCAGGTGGATGCATGTAGAGCTCCTGGCCTTGCTGGGGCAAAGCTGCAGTGCAGCGGGAGACCCTGGTCCTGGCTCCAAGTTGGAGTCCTGCCCATGGATACATGGATAGAAGGGAGGGGGGGGTGTGTGTGTGTGCTTTTGAGAGCTTTGTCTTGAAATAGAGCTGCTTTTCCTGCTGCATGGGGGCTGCTCTGGCTGATGCACAAAGCTGGGCTTGCTGGAGCAGCCGGCTTTGTCTCCATCAGTGATGCAGAAGGTGCTTTGTGAGGAGCCAAGCAGCTGGGCTTGGCTTGCAGAGACAGGACAAAGCCACACCAGGGAAAGGAGCCTGGTTTGTGGCCATTGGGAATGGAATGAAGGGATTTAGTTTGGGTTTTGCCCCTTCTGGCAGCTGGCTGTGCAAGCAAGGGAGGGTGAGAGGAGCTGGAAGCATCTCCTGAGTGGAATGGGCATGGGTTGACACTGCCAGGGAATGCGGTTTGATGCTTTGCTCTGAAACTGGGCCAAACCGCCATCTCTGGAACTGGCTATTGAAGTGAAAGAACACGTATGCATCACTCTATCTAGTCTCTTTGGAAGCAAAATGAACTGGAAGGGTAAAAAAAGGCTGAGTTAAGCAAGGGTAATGTGGTCTGGTCCCATGCCAGCCTATGCGCGAGGACCCGGGGGATAAGGAGCATCTTGGTCCTTGCTGCAGCCCGATGGTGTGATCCTGGCCAAGCCCCCGCTCCTTGTTTTCCCTTTCAAACTTTGATCTTTTCTCTTCAGCCTTTAAGCACTTCCAGCCGTGGATTTGTGTGTTGGATATCCAGCCCAGCTCCCGTGGTGTTGCTAGGGGTTAGCATAATGGCAATAGTAATGCAGGGAATTATCAGAGGCTGTTATCAGCACAGTCAAACCCAAACTTTTCAGCTTTCCCTGTTCACCCCTATAGCGGGGCCCAGCTTTCTGTGCGGTGTGACCTGTAGGTGTTGGAGCCAAGCCATCGGGTCACCTCATCTAATAGCATATCCTTTGTCCTTAGAACAATAAACCTGGCGTTTCATTCCCCCCGTCTTGCATCTTTTTATGTCCATTTGCACATTGAAATCTCTTCAGCTGACTCCTGCCAGTCTGTACAAAGAGCTTTCGCTGCTTCAGATGTTTCAAAGATGGAAGGGTTGTCCGTCAACCAGAGAGCTTTCCTTGGAAGCAGCTCTGGCTCTGCGGAAGGCAGTGGGAGGGAGGTGAATGGATTTGGAAGAAATGGGGAAGGGAGGTATAAAGAGAAGGGGTTTTGTCCCCTATTCTCCTGGGGGAAGCATCTTTTATCTCTAAATCTATGTAATTGATGCCCAGATACTCTGGTGATGAGTGCCTTAGAAATGCATCTGCAGTAATAATCTAATATCCGTTTGTTAGGGCTCCAAGGAAATCTAATAACGCCGATGCTTTGCCTAATAGAGCTCCTTTCATCCCAGGATGAAATGCAAGGAGCTGGAGATGGAACGAGCCCTGGTTGGTACCGTGCAGTTTGTCTCCCTTCCAATGCAAAGTCTCCAGGTATTTAACAGCCATTAAACAATTAAAGAGCAGTTATGGTCAGGGAGACAACTCAGTGCAGAAAGCAGCAGCTGGTGAGTGCACAGCCCAGCTCCCCGGGTGTGCTGCCAGCTCTGTTTGCCATGAGGAAGGGGGCTGGAATCTCACCGGGATGGCACGCTCCATTCCCAATCCCGTGAGGCTGGAGCACTGGGTTTTACTTGGGGCTGTGCTGGTTGTGTGCTGGTCTGGACTCGGAGCATCACTGGGGTAGGAGGTGATGCCCAACTCAACCCAGCCTAGCTGTTGGCTCATGATGAGGATTATTCCAGGACATGATCCCTGATGGATGGGGGTTTATCCATGGCATCAGGATTGAAGGCTAGTGTTGCCAGCCAGGGCAGAGCAACAGCTTGGTGGCTGCAGGCACGACTTCATCTCTTCTCTGACCATCCACATGAGTGATGGAGGATGGTGACAGCCAGAGGAGCTCATCTGAGTGGGAAGCCAACGTATCCCTTGTGCTCCAAAGAGGAGCTGCATCCCGAGTTTCCAGTTCACCAGCAGCTCCTAGCCCTAACTGTAGTGGAATAATCTCCTTTGGTTTCTGGTGGATGCAGTCACTTGGTGTTGGTTATTTATCAGAAGGAAGCATGTAAAAGCCTGGCTTTATGTTTACAAGTGCTGCTCTTTGGTCTTCACCCCGCATAGGAATGGGACCAGCCTTGGAGTTTGGTCTTTCCATTACCAGACCCAGTGCAGGGGTGACCCCAGCTCTTCCCTGCCTTGGTCACTCACTGCTATGAAGCAAAGCTATGGAGGGTCTGTGGATGAGCAGGATCCAGCCCATTGGGCTCAGCGGGGAGGGCAGCTCCATCCAGAGGCAATGGGAGCTTCTGCAGGGCTGCAGATGCTGCCGTGCCTCCAGGTTCTCTGGGATGAGGGTGGGATGTGGGGGTTTGGAGAATTGATGGTATCTGCAGTGAGGCATCCAGCCCCTGCGGCTCAGCGTGGAGCTGGCAGCGAGGGGAAATCACCTGTGACCAGTTCCTTGGATATGCCCTCCTGTAAATAATGGTAGATGAAAATGTCAAGCCCAGAGCTCCTAATTCCAGGCTAAAGGAGGGGATAAGGGGAGGGAAACGTGCACGTTGACGTGGGAGGATGAAGGATGGAATGAGGCAATTGGTGCGTGACAGAGATGCAAACCCCGGGCGGGAAGGGCTGGAGCCAACCTCCCTTATGGGGGACATCCCAGGAAGATGCTTGCGATCCAGTGTGGGACTCGGCAGGGATGGGAACAGCCTTTGGATGCTCTCCCTGTTATTGTGATCCCAGCTTTCATGCCAGCCATTCCCAAGGTTTAGTCTCGGGGGGGGTGGTGGTGGTGGTGGTGTTTTATAGTTAAACAGGCAGATGTGCCCTTTCAGCGTGGAGGGATGCTGCTCCTCTTCCCCTGGCCAAGGCTCTGCCACAGCCTCGGAGAAGAGGCTCCTCCTGGTCCTTCACTTCTATGATGAGGGGATTAATTAGAGGGTCAATTAGTTCTCAAGGTCGATTTGATTTGCCACTCATTCCAGCAGGGATTGGAGGGAGCTGGAGCAGGAAGGGGGATAGCATCTCCCTCTCCATCACTGCCCTGGCAGCGCAGTGCGCACATCTGGGCTGCCGCTGTGCACATCTGCGCAGTGCTCGCACGGTTGATGGGAAGCAGCAGGTAACAGAGTGCTGCGAGGGGCAAGGGGAGGACCTCTGCCACCAGGCATGCAGGGTTTGCTAATGGAGAGTGAAGCTCAGAGGCGCTCCAATGGGAGAAGGAAAAAGGCAAAGCATTTGGGGAGCTCCCAGAGGTGACGGTGAAATGAAAAAGGAGTGGAGAAATGAAGGGTTTGGAATTGGTTAATTGACTTTTAGCGGTTAGAGCTGGTGATGGCTTTGCTGCAGAGGACAGCAGCACGTGGAGGAGTGAACAAAAAGCCTGGGCACGAGGTTCTTAGCTGGAATCATCCTCCTTGTCCTCAGCTCCCAGTGCTGAATCTTCATCGAATCCCGGAGTGGTTTGGGTTGGAAGTGACTTTAAAGCTCACTTTAAAGGGCAGGGACCCCTTCCACTGGAGCAGCTTGCTCCAAACTCCTGTGTCCAACCTGGCCTTGAGCACTGCCAGGGATGGGGCAGCCACAGCTTCGCCATTCAACCCATCCCAGTGTCCCATTACCCTCATAGGGAAGAGCTTGTGCCTAAGAGCTCAGCTCAGTCTCCCCTCGGGCAGGTTGAAGCCATTCCCCTTGGCCTGGCCCTACATCCCTTGTCCCAAGCCCTTCTCCAGGTTCCCTGCAGCCCCTTTAGGCCCTGGAGCTGCTCTGAGGTCTCCCCTTCAGGACCCTTCTCATGTGCTGTCTCTAGAGCAGAGCTGCTCCAGCCACCCCAGCAATCCAGACAGGAGCCCTTTGCCTTGCCTGGGAGTTGTGACAGCACTCAGGGGATGCAGTATTCCTCTCCTGGAGCTCATGGATGCAGGGAAAAGCCTGGCAGTCCCCATGCAGCACAGCTCCATGTTGCACCATCCCATCTGGCTTACAAATATGGCTTTTTGAGGTAGGGGACAGGCAGAGCTGCATTCCATGGCTACCTTAAGTGCAAGGGCATGGCAAAGGCACCGGCAAACACAGCGGCTGGTGCCTGCACCCAGCCCCATCCCTGTATCCCCCGCAAAGCATCCCCTGGGTGCAGAAATACCCTTACAGCATGAGGGCAAATCTGTGCACGCATCCCAAAGGACAGAGGCACGTCTGCTGTCTCCCCTACCAGCTCCTGCTTTCCCTGCAGCCAAAGCTGGCTGTGTGAAATGTGTGCTGGGGGCATCCGCTTGATACCAGCTCGAGTCCAAAGCCGATGAGAACTGCACAGACTGGCAGTGCTGGACTGCATACTAATGGTGGGAGAGCTCGCAGGGAGCAGGGAAGAGAAAGGGAAGGAGCCAGACTGCAGCTCCTGGCTACCCAGGATTGATTTATTACCAGGTTTGCCCATGAATGTGTGAGAAATGCTATTGGTGATAAAGCAGAAAGCCCGTAATTAAAGTAACAGCTTTCAGGTTTTAAGCACAGCTTGTGTGTTTTCTTCTCTCTGGCAAATTCCGTGTCTCGGTGATGCTCGGCAGCATTCCCCCCTTCTCCATCCTGTCCCTAAGCTTCCATTTGGCTCCAGTGTGCAGGCACTTGGCAAGGGGCAGGTTATGGCATGATATGGGCAGCAGCTGATTTCGAGCAGAGGGAATAGGGGATTTTGGAGCCCTGGGCTCTGCCATGGTTGTGTGTGCGTTCCCCTCCTGCCTTTGTACTTGGGTAGAGCACTGCAGAAGGGCTGGGCAAGATCCAGGGCACTGATGCTCTTTCCCAGCACAACTCCAGCTTCTCCATGGGTGCTCCCCATCCTCTCCAGTAACAATTCCCTGTGGCTGAGTTTGGAGTGCGTTTCCCAGCCCTAACCCACCCAGTTCCCTCTCTGGAGCTGCCAGGATGTGGCCCCAGCGCTTGGTTAGGTGTGGATCCAGTGATGCACAGCAGAAGATGTGGTAGTAAATGGAGCAGAGAAGCCCCCCAGCCCCTGTGAGTGAGTGGCTGTGATGGATGGACCAGCAGATAGAAGGATACGGGCGCTGAGGGACTGGGAAGTGGAAAGGGAGAAGAGGTGAGCACTCTGCTGATGACAGATGGACAGACAAGGGGGTGTGTGTATAGATATATATGTGTATATATATGAAGGTAGGTAGGGAAAAGGTCTCTTTGATGAGAGATAAATTGGGGGAGATGGATGGATGGGATATTTATAGTGATGGCTAGGTAGATAGAGCTGGATGTGTGTTGATGAATAGGTGGATGATGGATAGAGGGCATGGATTGTGAGAGCTGGTGAGCTAAAGGGTATATACGGTGCTAGATAGATTAGATAGAAGGATATATGTGATGATAGAGAGATAGCATAAGCAGCAGCCTGAGTCCCTAGCAAACTGCTGCTTTTGGCTGCGCTGAACTCCACTGTAATCTCATTTTGCCCTGGTAAATTCCTTATCAAGGCAGCTTTTCCAAATGAAATCCCCTTAATAGAAATGAGGGGGGAATAAAAAGCACAGGGAAAGCTCCCACCAGCACCTCCTCCACCGAGCACTGCTGACCCAGCCTGGCCGTTTCCATGCTGACAAATCAACTGGGGCTCTGCAGCAGCTCCAAGTTGGTCCCAAGCAGCTCCGGTGGGAAGATGCTGTCCTTTGGCTGCCGCTTCCCTGCCTGCTTTGGGGAAGCCTTTCTGTCCCCAAGCAACCTCAGGGCGTCCCCATGGTGTCATGGGAGCATCAGGCATCCCTGGGGGGGGGATGTTAGGGAATGTGGGTGTCTCTCCGGAGCGTGTTGGCAAGCCCCTGCTGTGATTCCCAGCATTCACCAAGAGGGAAGCTGGGAGACTGGCTCTTTTCCCTCTCCCTTCCTCCTCCTGCAAACAGCTGAGGAGCCCCGGGGACAGATTGTGCGCAGAGGAGCCCGAACTTCCAGCCTGCAGGATGCGGGGCTGCGTGCCGGTTGCTTTTCCCCTCTCCCTGCCAGACGGCAGACGTGTCCAAGTCTGTGCCGAGAGCAATTGAGATGTGCTAATGGGTTCAGACGAGCCCCTTCAAAACGTGGATGTTTCCCTGAGCCTTCTGCAGGCTTTCACTCATCTGCACACATTGCTATTGGGGGGGGGGGGGG
>NDXB01020265.1:1953-28037 GCA_002631895.1 Agapornis roseicollis | reverse complement strand
CTTTTGTCCCGTTTGCCACATCTTCCCCGCATTGTGGGGGGGGGGGGGGGGGAAGGAAAGCTTTCCATAGCGAGTTCCAGCACAAACACGTTCTGTGGTGGCATCTGGAGTGGCCTTCTTCATCCCATGCATGCTATGGAAGGCCAAGGAGCCCTTGAGATGCTTTCTGAGCATCCCCCACTGGAAGTCTGACCTCTGTGGGGATGCTCTTTTAGCTGTCGCTCCATTGTGCTGGGCAAGGATGTGGGAGACTATTCCTGGACTATCCTGCTGCAGTAAAGTGATTCCTATGGAAGCTGGGCACTGCTTTTAAGGGGCTTGGTGGAAAATCAAACCTAGACCTGGTTGGCTTCACCCTCTCAGGCTGCTGATGAAGAAGAAGGTGTTCAGGCTCTCCTGGCTCTTAGCTTCACCCAAATGCTGGTCCAAGGGGTGGTTTGAGGTGATGCTCTGAGCTGTAGGTGCCTTGATGCTTTGCTGGAGTTGAGGTTTTCTGGCTGGTGGCCCCCAGGGCTGGATGCAGGGCTCTGTCTTTCCACTGTTTTAAGCCTGGGATGTGCTATAGGACAATACAGCATCGTTTCTGCTTGGAGCAGTGTGGTTGGCTTCCCAGTTCAGGAGCTGAGCAAAGTGCCTCTGCTATAAGTGAATCAGTTCACCTTTCTGGTGGCTACCCTGCTCAAACCCCTCCATCCCACAGCTAGGACGCTGTTGCTTGTTCTATTTAGGCGTTGTACAGCATGAGCTGCGACCCTCAGCCAGTCCTGCATTTGATTTTGGTGGAGGCACATGCTGGGGAGAGGAAGGAGAGAGCAGAAGTCAGCGTTACTGATGTGGAGCTGGGGTGTAGCATCACCTACGGCCCTTTGCTAGGCTGTTACATGGTTCTGAGTGCTCCACCACGGGGTTTTGGGGCTGGCACAGAGGTTTCTTGCTGGTAGCCAAGGAAATGGATGGAAACTCGCCATTCCTTCATGGAAATGCTCTTGTGCTTCCCCAGATTGTGGCGTCAGTGGAATGAGATGGGTGTGAGGGAGTGAGGTTGGCTCCAGGGGAGGTTCATGGGGGTCCTGGGACCACCCCCATCCTGCATGGGCTGTGCTTTGGGGTGCTGCCCTGCACCCACTCCTCTCCCGGGGGGGAGCAGGTGAGGCCTCTGCTTTAATCCATGGGTGGAAATGATGCTCAAATCGAAGGTGGGAATGTAGATCCAGTCATTCCAGAGCCTTTTGTTGGTGCTCTATTGACTGGCTACGTCAAGGGGCTGCTTGAGGGATCCCATGGGAGGCAAATATCCAGTGGGAACAGAGAGGAGAGACCTTCCACGCTGGTGGTATGATGTCCCTTGTAGTAAGTTTCCAGCCCTTGGTGGTAAAGCCTTAACTAACCTGATGATTATCTTTATATGCCTATAGCTTGCTTCAGTGATCCGAAACCAAACAGAGGTTTTCATCTCAGCTTCCTGGGATCTCTTTGCATTTCTTTGAGCTTCATGAAACATTAACGCTCCTCATGGAGCTGCGGTCTCGGCTCCAGGCAGCTCCTGCATGGAATGCTGCCGGCTTCCTGCCCATTGCATTCCATCCCCTTTCCAAGCCAGCTCCTGCCTGCCTTGTGATGGATTGATCGGCGTGGCGGTCTAATAAGCGATAACAGCACATATGACAAAGCAAACAACCATCTAATGAATTGATTGACATGCCAAGGATTCGACTTGATGCACAACCCCAGTCACAGATAAGGTTAATGAGGGAGAAATTAAAAGGGAGCTCAACGGGTAATGAATACAGCATGTGCCTTGTTGGAACACATGCCAGATCCATCACTCTGCATCAAGTGATGGGAGCGATTCCTAAATCATTTCCTGAGCCCCTCACCCTCCTGTCTCCAGGGGAGAAGCGCTTGGACTTGCTTTTGTATTCATTCTATCTATGTATATATAACTAGATCCATCTATCCCTGCGTTGTGGAGATCCATAGGCAGGGAAAATTGCTTTGAAGTTGGCAATTTTCAGGTTGGGTTGCTAGTTTTGCTTTTGGTAAACTCAATAGCAGAGCAGAAAAAAACCCAGCCCAACAATCCCGAACCTGTCATGCCATTTGAATCAGAATAGCTACAAATTCACTCCCCTGAATAAATGGAGAGGCTTATTTATCAAATACATACAAGATGTCTGTCTCGTTGTTAACACACAGAGGTATGAGTAGGCAGAGGAAATCGAGAAAGTTTACATATTCACTGCTATCTCCGGGGATTTTTCCTTGCCTCCTACTCCTTATTCCCTCTCCCCATCCCCCCCCCATTGCGTCTTTGACTTGCTCTGGTTTTCTCTTTTCCTTCTTAAATGTGTCTGGCTGATAAAACTTGGGCTGTCAGAAACGATCAAGAGATGAAGTTGCCAAGGAAGGGGAGAGGGATCTGCACGGAGCTCGTATCTCCCCCTGTCTCACTGCCTACATGGGAGGGTATCTCCTCTGCTAGCCAGGAGGAGTGCTGGGGACTGTCAGTCTGCTTGAGATCCTTACGTGCTCCTGGTTATTGCATACGTTTATTGCCACTCCAGGAAGCAGGAAGCTGGATCCCTTACAAGTGAGTCTACACTGGTTTTCAAAGGTTATCCTCAGGGCTCAATGCGGATGGAGAGAGAAGAAGCCAAAAAGCATCGTATCATCGAATGGTTTGGGTTGGAAGGGACCCTAAAGCACATCCAGTTCCAAGCCCTGCCATAGGTACAGAGCCCTTCCACTGGAGCAGCTTGCTCCAAGCCCCTGTGTCCAACCTGGCCTTGAGCACTGCCAGGGATGAGGCAGCCACAGCTTCTCCATTCAACTCATCCCAGTGTCCCGTTACCCTCATAGGGAAGAGCTTGTGCCTAAGAGCTCAGCTCAGTCTCCCCTGTTCTGGCAGGTTAAAGCCATTCCCTTTGGTGTCCCTACAGGCCCTTGTCCCAAGCCCCTCTCCAGGTTTCTTGCAGCCCCTTTAGGCCCTGGAGCTGCTCTGAGGTCTCCCCTTCAGGAGCCTTCTCTCCCCCAGCTCTGCCCTATCCCAGCTCTCTCAGCCTGGCTCCAGAGCAGAGCTGCTCCAGCCCTCGCAGCATCCCCATGGCCTCTTCTCCCCTCACTCCAACAGCTCCACATCCCTCTGGTGTTGTTGGCCCAGAGCTGGACCAGGACTGCAGGGGAGGTCTCACCGGAGCATCTCCCTGTATGATTTTACTCCTGAACTGGTACGCTTGGAGCTAGGACCGGGTGTGCTTCCCCAAAGAGAGATGAGCAGATAGGGGCTGGGCAAATACATGTTTGGGTGTGTGGTTTCTTACATAGCTGCTGTTGGTGAAAGGGTGTTTGCTGCCCATGTTGGCTGCTGCGTGCCTGGGAAATGATTCCCTCTGTGCCTTGATCCTTGGCACCAAGCCATGAGCTGGGCAAAGCCTGCCTTGCTGCGAGTGGCCAAGCCACTTGTCCTCCCGCTCTGTGCCCCTGGCAGTGGCTAATGAGTTCAGTTTTGACCTCAGCATCCTTTTGCTCATCGCGAGGCAGGGACAGGAGGGACTCGGGTAGCGTGACTTCATCACCGATGGAGCCAGCCTGGGCAGCTAGATGGGGGGGGGGAAGAAACTCTTCATGTCTTCGCTTCTAAAGTGCAGCTGGGCCTGAAGCCATTCAGAGGAAATGGCTGTGGATTCCCCCCCGTGCCATTCGTCAAAAATAGAGCCATTCTCCTCCAAGCACTCTGCCCGGCTTCATTTGAAACCCCCCATTGTAGCTCAGCAGCTATAGGGTTTGGAGCGCAGGAGTTGGCTGCTATTAAGAGGTCTGATCCTGCCACGGGTGGCCTTTGGTGACAGTGCCTCTCTATTATGGGGCAGCAGGTAGCTCCCCATCACCCTGCGTTGGGGAGGCAGCGAGAAGCAATCTTAGCACGTTTCAATTAGCTGGCAAGACAGGGAGCGCTTCGGCACGTGTACATCTCTCTCCCGAGCAGGCAGGCTGTATTGTATTATAAATAACAATAAGCAGAGCCAGTCAAAGGCTGTAATTGAATCTTTTCATTTTGCTGACTCGGGCCAAAAAGTCCCTTTGAGTGAATTACAACGTGCTCGCGTGTGTCATTCGGGCGATGCGATGGGTAAAGGTAACGCGCTGGGTGTGCTTAAAAGCAAACAGCCCTCCCGCTCGGTGTCACTGCCCATGGGGGAGCCGTGGGGATGCCCTGCTGCATCACTCAGCTCTCTAAAGCCTCCCTTGAAGAGCAGCCACTGGTAACCATGCTTTTGATACCTGTTGAGCTTGGGCGTTGCACAGAGCAATGTGGGATCAGCTGGTGCTCCATCCTCTTGAGGCTTTTCGGTCCTGCAGACTCCTTCCCATATGGCTCCAAAGTCCTCGTTTTGATGACCACAGAGACCATATGTGAACGCCTGGGACGTGCCCATCACAGGCACTGAGTTGCAAGCTCAGTGTTCATAGAATCATAGAATAGTTAGGGTTGGAAAGGACCTCAGGATCATCCACTTCCAACCCCCCTGCCATAAGCAGGGTGTTAGTTCAGTTTGATGGACTTAGGTGAATATTAGCTTGATTTTGCGACTGGAATGGACTTGTAGTGATGATGTTGCCATAAAGGAAGGAGCAGTTAGTTCAGTTCTCCTTTGCTTTGAGGAGTAGCCAAGGATGTCTTCCGGCTAATGGAAAAAGCCTCAAAGTCGATGCCTTCCAGCTTTTTCAGTTCCTTTCCATCTCTTGAGCCCGACACAACGCGCCCTCCTCCTCTGGCTCTTCCAATCCGATCCCAGTGTCTCCTGAAGGCCAGCACAGTTTCCAGCCCAAATTTTGCACTGGCAGCATACGTTACATGGGGATTGAGGTGGAATGGAACATGAAGAGGAGCTGGGAAGCGGGGGGAGCGCTGGGAGATGAGCTTCTTGATCCCTATGTGCTTCCTCTGTGTGGTTTCAGCCTCTCTTGGAGGTTCACATGGAGAACGTGCTCCCCCCGTGTTCTGCTTTGCCTTTCTAGAAGCCATTTTGTCACTTGGTATGGGTTTTTTTTTTCCATGTATTATCTTAAACATCCATTATTTAGAAACTGCTGGAGCTTGGAAACCAATTTCCCTGCTTAGTTCAAAGACTTTGCAGCATTTAGGTGGTTCTGTGCAGGCTGGTACATGGGAAAGCAGAGCCTGGCAGGGTTGGGTGCCCCATGGAGTGGGAGGAGATGTGGGATAAGCCCTTCCTGATGGATTCCTGTACGATGAGCTGGCTGGAGGAGGGAAATGAGATTGCTTTTAGCATAAGGTCCTGTGCTGGAGCAGGGCTGAGGGCCCAGGTTCCCCCCTCCAAATGGGGTTTGTGGGAAGCAGTGTTGCCTCTGAGCATCCTCGCTCATGGGATGTGGTCCTAGTGAGTGTCCTTCGTTGTTCTTGGCTTTGCAGGGCTCAGTGTGTAAAGCACTGGATCCCTGAGGATGCTTTAAGCTACTCAAGGGATTAGGCAAGGTTATGAGCAATCCCAGGACACGGAAAATGTCAAGGCAGCTTGCAGCCAACCTCTTCCTCCTCTTTTCCAGCCAGGAAAAGGAGCAGAGGGACCTTTTCATCTTGGTTTTGCCATCTGTGTGAGGACAGAAGCCCCTGTTGCAGGAGGACTGCCTCTTCCCAGCAAACCATGCTGATTGTATTTAGGGCTAGGGAGGCGATGGGAGGGAAATCCAGGATTGAGGGATTGAGTTCATCTCTGTTGTAAGCCTGTCAAAGTCAGTGGAGTCGTGGCAAGACCTGGTGTGTTCATGGCCTGGGAGCAATCCCTAAATGCTCTTGACTTAGTGTAACCCTCTGCTGAGCTGGCTGGTGGGCACACAGGCCCCTGCATGGGGATCAGGGACACATGGATGCCTCAGAGCAAGCAGGTGGGACCCTGGACCACTTTGATGCCCTGGTTTGGAGGGGAGCGAGCACCTCAGAAGTCATCATCATGAAGGAATATGGCCCAAGAGAAGAGCATCCCAGTGGGATGTGATCCCTGTTCCTTGTGTTAAACCCTGAGTCTTTTATCCTGAGGTTCCCAAAGAGCAGAAAGAGGTCACTCAGTGGCATTAGCTCTGCTTTTGGCCAACCAACAGCCCTTGGTTGGGATGATGCTCCTATCCCTCTCCAAACCTTCTTCTCTATCCTTCTCCAAACTTGCTCCCTCTTGAGCCTTTTCCAGCCCTTCCTCCCTCTCGAGCCCTCTCCAAACCTTCCTCCCCATCCTTCTTCAAACCCATCTTCCCCATCCCTCTCCAAACCTTCCTCCCCATCCATCTCCAAACCTGCTTCCTCCCCATCCTTCTCCAAACCCATCTTCCCCATCCTTCCCCAAACCCATCTTCCCTGTCCCTCTCCAAACCCATCTTCCCCATCCCTCTCCAAACCTTCCTCCCCATCCATCTCCAAACCTGCTTCCTCCCCATCCTTCTCCAAACCCATCTTCCCCATCCTTCCCCAAACCCATCTTCCCTGTCCCTCTCCAAACCCATCTTCCCCATCCCTCTCCAAACCTTCCTCCCCATCCATCTCCAAACCTGCTTCCTCCCCATCCTTCTCCAAACCCATCTTCCCCATCCTTCCCCAAACCCATCTTCCCTGTCCCTCTCCAAACCCATCTTCCCCATCCCTCTCCAAACCTTCCTCCCCATCCATCTCCAAACCTGCTTCCTCCCCATCCCTCTCCAAAACCATCCTCCCCATCCCTCTCCAAACCCATTTTCCCCATCCCTCTCCAAACCTTCCTCCCCATCCCTCTCCAAAACCATCCTCCCCATCCCTCTCTGCACTTCCCAGTGTGCCAGCACATGCAAGTTGGGGTTTGCAAGTGGTATCATCCATGGCGTGCGGATCCATCCATGCCAGACCTGTTGGTGCCACAGCAGCCTCAGAGCCTTCTCCAAGCTGCTGCCATCCTCATCCTCCCAAAAGCAGGTGAAGGCTCAATCCCAGCCCCGCTGCATATTCTCGATGATGAATTTTCTCTGTGTTGCTGTGAGTTAATTCCTTCCAGGAAAACCATCCAAAAGAATCCGCAGCAAATACCCATTTTGTGTGTGAACTCCTCGCTGCCTGCACACGAGCATCTCCTGCCGACACGGCTCCCTTATCCTGCTCAGCCGAGACAGCACAGCAGCTGGCAAGGAGTAAACAGGAGGCAAGCTGGAAGTCCCCAGGGCTTCCAAAAGGGAGGTGCTGAGGCTGAAACACACGCAGCTAAAACCCAAGTGATGATGAAAGGCTAATTTGCTGGCTGTGTAGTGAGTGCTCCCCTTTCCTAGGGAACAGACGGTGCTGCCAACCCCATTTGCCTTCACTGCCTCGCTGTTATTTACCTTTTCAATGGTTTCAATGCTTTTCCAGTCTTTCATGGGAATTCCGAGCCCACCTCTGTGCCGGGCCCATGGCACAGGATGTGCTTTCTCTGCTAGGGAAGACTTCTTATGTCCTGAATGAAATCCTCAGCCTCCTCCACCTGTCTTGCGATGGATTTCAGGCTGTGAGCATCCGTGTTGGCTGTCACTTGGTCGACCTTTGTCCCCACCAGCTGGCAGAGCGGAGCTGTCCCAGAGCCAAAGACATGGCTGTATGGGAGCTGTGGATGGTGGCAGCAGGATGAGGGATGCTACCTGTTAGCATCTGAACCACCGTCTGCCCTCTGAATAGCATCTTCAGGTGGAGTTTTGGCTTAGGTTTGTTGTTCTTAAGGAGGGTATTCCATAGTTTATCCTCCCCTGATGGGCGTTCCTGCAGGGTGATGGTGGGTGCAGGATGCTCTGAAGGAGTTATCCAAGTGGCACATGTCCTGTTACAGCATCCTAATGCCATCACTTTAAAAGCACAGGTACTTCTGTGCTTTCCCCATGCCTGGGTGCTTCTGTCACCTGGAGCACTGGTGCAAGCTGAGGATAGCATCCAGGAATGAGGAACTGAGGGAACACCAAGGACCCCATAATCCCATAGTGATGCATTGCTGATAATCAGCACAGCATGGCCTTGGTTGATCGTGGGTTTGCTTGAGCAAGGCTACCATAGATACCTCGCTACACTATGGCCATGTTCACACTGGGGATTGGAAACCCCATTTTGGTTGTCTTGGCTTTTGTTCCCATTGAGGTTGGGAAAGTTGGGATGAAGGGAACCCCTTCTCCCCCCCCATCATCATGGAGAGGATTTCCCAGGCAGAAAAGGGAGTCATTTCCCCGCTAACAGAGTCTGATACAACTTATCCCCCTTGTACATGTTACAAATGTCTTCAGCATCACACCTCAGCGCTTGCTGGGCTTATCTCTGATTGCCCTCAGCTCCTTGCCTGCAGCATCGAGCAGCATTGCAGTTCCATTCCCAAGGGAAGGAGCTCGGCTCCTTGGCACAGCCCAAAATAGATCTGGGGCACCCATTTGCAACTGGTGCTGGGATTGCACCTTGGCTCCCGGCGGGGAAAGCAGCCCTGATTAAAAGAACTATTTATAAAGAGCCTGGATGCTGGGAAGGAAGAGGTGAGAATTAGCTGGTGGCTGTGCTGCAAGCCAGGGCTAGGGATGGGGACCCACGAAACAAGCAGCTCCAGAGCTCCCCATGGCAAACACAGCCAGGATGGAGAAGGGAATTAACTCCCTTTTCCTTTGCCTCCATCCAAAAAGCCCTGCTGCTGAATGCTATTTTATCATCACTGTTTTATTCCCATCATTGTATCCACCCTTTGCTCAATAAGGGCTGGTTGGAAGTTGTCTGCACAGCGAAGGGGATTCATCAGCAGTGGTTTGGGTGATGTTTTCTGTCGAGAAGGGTTTCTTTGGTTGCTTGTTTGCTTATTTGCTTTGGAGGTGGCTGAGACAGAATGAATTTTTCATGCAGGAAAACCTGAGCAGTGCTTTATTGCTTGAAAACTTGACTCCGAATACATGTGTGTGTGTGTGTGTGCATAGGGAAAAGCAGGGGAGCTCTTCAGTTACCTCCACTCCTTTATCTGGTTGATGGCTTGTGCAGGCGTCTTTAATGGATGGCAGCACCTAGGCTGTGGTGGGCTGGGCTTTGGGTTTGCTTCAGGGCTGCGGGGCCTAAAGGATGGAGAGATGCAGTGGTAGAGGTCAGCAGAAGGGGAAGAGCCTCGGGATTTATGTATAGGATAAAGCTCTTCCCTCTGAGGCACTAAAGGCCGGTACCTGCAGCCTCTCAGGGGTCTGGATTAGCACCCTGTCACCTCCCCAGGGTGGATTTGGTTTACATATATATATATATATGTACATATATATATATGGATTTCTATGTCTGAATTTCTCTTTCCTTTGGCTGGGCTAAAAATTGCTGAGTCAAAGATTCATCTTCCTAGCGAGCCCCTTGGAAGGCAGATAAAGGGGACGAGGCACAAGGCAGGGCTATAAATAATGTATAGAGCACAAGAGCAGCCTCTGCTCACAAATAGAAGAGCTCTCAATAACGTATTACCCTGTCTGCTGTTCCCAATACCGGCACTTCTTTGCCACCTTAGGTTAACACCTCCTGCTCCCCCAAATAAATAGATAAATGAGCCTAATAAAGCTTTAGATATCACTTATGCTGCCTGATTTTATCAGTGCAGCCCTGCTGGGTGTAGTATGCTGGGTGTAAGGCTTCTGAATGTCACCGTGCTCAAGGTGATGTGGGGATGGGAAGGAGAATGTGCCTGGTTAGCCTTCTGCCTGTCTTCCCAAGGCTTGAAGTGCTGCCTTCCCACCATCTCCCCCTGTCTTTGGGATAAGCTGCTTGTCCATTTAAATACAGAATATGCCCCTCTGTGTGTGGCTGTGCCGAGCTGGAATGCCAAATAGGAGCCAGCAAAGAATACAGAGGCGGTTCAGACGTAGCTGAAGTTGGGTCTTCACCCGCAAGGGTTGTGATGTGCAGAAATGCATCTTAGGATTCATTCTTGTTCCCTTATCAGTGACTAAATTGCTTCCAAATGCTCCTAGAAGCCTTGCCTATAGAAGCATTGCCTATTTTAAGGTCCAACTGCTGGTGGCCTGGACCACTCTGACACTGAAGATGACTTAGAAAGGCTCATTGATGGGAAGGGTGCAAGCCCAAGGTGCCGAGCCAAAGCTCAGCAGCCGCCTTGTGCAGTTCAGTCCGCACTGAGCATTTGCCTGCTCGGGGTTGTAACTGGCTCCAGCAGCACTGCAGAGCAACAAGGACTTGTGTGGGCTCAGTCCTGAGCTCTCAGTGGTGCTCCGCAGCGGGGTGAGTCCTGGCACAAAGGGAATGAGGGTGTTAGTGAGTTCCTTGAGGGCTCACAGGGGCTTTTTCATGCAGTCCCAAGCCGCAGGGGGCTTCAAAGGCCCTTTCCCTTCCCTTTGAGCTGCTCGTTCAAACAAGCCTGAGGCCTCAAAGCGGAACGCTGAGCAAAACTGTCACATTTCATGCAGTTCCCATTGAGTTTCAATGCAGAGCTGTAAATCAGTCCCAGGCTGGCACCAGGGATCCAGGTGAATAAATGGAGGCACCGGTCCGCTGTCTTGCGGTCTATAGACAGGAGATGCTGCTGAGCAAAACAAAGAGCAGCGAATGTCAAACTGATGAAAGAAAACCTTTCTTTCCCCCCTTTTTTTTTTGTGTGTCCTCTTACAAAACGCACTGGAGCTTCTCAGCCTTTTATTTTGCTTGGTCTTTGGCCTCAAATCCCTTGTCAGGAGCTACCTTTGAAACCAAAAGCAGAGCAGCGGGAGGCTGTGCAGGAAGGACACGTTTCAGTCCAACCTGGACAACCTTGAAGAGTTCCGAGGGCCACCTTCTCATTAGGAAGGGTCAGGAAGGGAGCTTGGCTTGGGAAGGGTAGCCCATGAGTGCCATCTTCAGGATTGCCGCTACCTTGTTTCCTAAGAGCGAGCAGGTCGGGTGCTGTTATTGCTGATTTGAGCCTGCTGAAAAGCCATTGTGGCCAAGCTGAGGGTGGTTTACCCCAGATCTTCTCCTCAGTCTCTTGCTGTGGCCTCTTTGGTGATGTTTCGTTGGGCATCATGGGCCTGCGTTGCCTGATCCTATGTTTTCAAGGGTATTTGGAGGGAAGGGGGCTGGTTCAGTGGCTGGGGTTAGAAGGAAGCAGTGGAGTTAATTAAAAAACATGAGGGGAAATTAGTAGGAAAGGAGACTGATTGCAAAGCTTGATGTGGGGAGGGTTGAGGTGCGGCAGCCCGGCCGGCCGGGGGACGGGAAGCGGGGGGCTCCCTGCTCCATCCCAATCCTCTGCCCTAGGGGGATGGAATGCGAAGGGGAAGGGAAGGGGAAAAGAAAAGTAGCTGTTTTTTCTTGTTGGTGGCGATTTTGCCATACATTTTGCAGATTGCACAGCCTGCTTTTTCCCTCTTTCCCCTCTCTGCTCTGTTTAATGCAAACGGCACCTTCCCGCTGATTGCAATCACACGCTGATTGAGAGAGGCTCTGCCTGGGCTGGGGAGGGATGGAGGGAGCCTTAACCCTTTCTCTCACCTCGCTTCAATCCTCTTCTTGCTGGCTCATTCCTTCCTCTCATCCTACCCTTGCTCTGTGACTGGAAACCCTGCTCCCCAAAGACCCGCTGCTTATATATGCACAAGACACTCCGCAGCTCTAATAGTGAATTTAGTTTAATAAGTGAAGGCTTTGAAATAGATAGAAACCTGCCTGCTGCAGGGCACGGGCCCAGCTCTGGCTAATGGGATTAGGAAGAAACTTTTCTTGCAGGGAAATCATTGCCTATCTGCCTGCTGCACATGGGTGCCCCGGGAGACAGGGAGCAGTGGTCACCATGGGAGGCGGATGCCTCTGCTCGGAGCATCATTGTCTATTCCATCCCAGTTCTTGTATCCTCCTCATCAGCTCAGCATCGCGGCGCCTTCCTGTGGTGCGTTACACACCAGCCAGCCCATATGTGTCCCTTGCTCTTACCTGTTCCTGGAGGGCAGATTGACGGGTACCATGGGAAGATGCCTTGGGAGCGATGTACGTGCTTTGTGTGATGCACGCACGTGCCAGTGTGACTTCGTGTTCCCAAGGGCTGGAGCCAGGAATAGGGGTTACGGATGCGAAGAGCATCATGGAGAGCAGTCATTTTGGCAGTGACTTTGACCAACTCCAAGCTTCTTGCCAAGGCCCATCTTGTCAAAACTTGTAAAGGCTTTTAAGCCTCAGTAATCATAGAGGATGATTTGGGTTGGAAGGGACCTTAAGGACCATTTAGTTCTATGTGCAGGGTTTTCAGAGGTTATCCTCTGGGCCAAACGCAGATAAAGAAGAAGCCAACAAGCATCATGGAACCATAGAATGGTTTGGTTTGGAAGGGACCTTAAAGCTCACCCAGTTCCAGCCCCCTGCCACGGGCAGGGACCCCTTTCACTGGAGCAGCTTGCTCCAAGCCCCTGTGTCCAACCTGGCCTTGAGCACTGCCAGGGATGGGGCAGCCACAGCTTCTCTGGGTGTTCCAGTGCCTCAGCACCCTCACAGGGAAGAGCTTCTGCCTTAGATCCAACCTGCATCTCCCCCTTTATCAGTCCATGGTGCAGAGGACATGGATCTTTCCCCGCAGTGGAGATGAATAAGCTGGGGGCACGGCCCAGGAGTTGGATGGCCACGATTGCCACTTGTTTGTTCCAGTGTGTGATCTCGGATGTAGCTTCCACACGCTGCCTTGGGACTTGCATGGCAGCACACTGAATCTCCTCCCGGAGAAACACTTCCCTAGGGAAGAGGGATGCAGTGATTGCTCCCGTTCTGCTGCAGATTGCCTGTGCTGCGGTGGGGGAGCTGTGAGGACACGCTGCATGGGGCTGATCACTGTGCTTCTGAAGGGGTTAACAGCTTCAAACCAAGCCGTGTCATCTGGGGTTATGCATCCTGCACAAGTGAAGGTGGTGCTGGTTCCCTCTTGCAGGCTCGGTGGGGGCACAGTGATGCATCCCGAAATCCAGCTGTGCAGCTTCCCTTGCTCGGAGCTAAAGAGACAGGGAGATGAGAGCTTGATGACAGCACTGCCTGTGCCGAGGTCAGAGGGAATCTGGTCCATGGGCTGATGAGTTACCTGGGAAAGCAATGACTTGAGGGATTGGATTGTGTTGCCCAACTCAGTTCCGCGTAGATAACATCGTGGTTTAAGACATCGATCACTTGAAAGGAACCTGCAGAGGGATTTTAATGCCTCGCAAATTGCTTTTCCTTCTATTCAATTTACATCCAGGATTGCATGGAGCGTATTTAGGAGCTTTCCAAACTGCCACAAACAATGACAAATCCCTCCTGGAACGTTCTCCTCTTGCAGTAAATTCGACCTGACAAAAGAGAGGGAGAAATTTCAGCTTCTTTTCTACACCAAAGCCTGCAGCGAGCCCCAGCTTGGGCTCCCCTTGGGCTCTACCTGCTGCTCTGTCTGCACAGGGAAAGGCTTTGCTGTGGTGCTGCAGCATCCCTGGGCTGTGTCAGGGTGTGCTGCCCATCCTGGAATTGTATCCCTGTGGAAAGCCGTTTTGATGGAGCTGGAGGGGCTGAAATAGCCAGGCTGGGGTAGAAACCTGCCTTCAACACGTTAAGGGAAGACAGGAATCACTTCTACAGTAGGAAACCCCTTTCCTTTCGTTGAGGCTGGGAGGTTGAGCCTTGGATCCCAGATCCCGTGGGAAGGACTGATTGCTGCCCTGCCTAGCACAAAAGCAACTGATGGGAAGGGAGCAAGGAGCTGGGAAAAGAGGGATATGCACAGGAGCTGTCAGCATGGCTGGCATTTGTAGCAGGGGGGCTCTTTTGCGTGTCTTTAAGGAGGTTTTTCCAGGGATGCTGCCTATGGCATGGGGCACCTCTGGATTGAAACGCATTTTTCCCTCTTAGGCTGGCTCAGTAGCACTGTCACTGCCTCTCCAGTCTCACTGGGATGGGATTCTTGCTAATGGCAATGTAAGGAATACAGCAGGGATTGGTTTGCTGGCAGGAGAGGACCCTATGTGCTGCTGGAGGGATGGGATGTCCTGATACCTGGGAAACACAAGAGTCTATGGCTTCACCTGGGGAGCTCAGCCAAGCTGGTTTGGGATTCCCAAGCTGGAACAGCATGCTGGGCCTCATCCTCATGGTTTAGAAGATACAGCGCATTGAAATCTTGGCTCCTTATGTACCCAGTGACCTCTTTGTCCCCATACCCATTGCTTCGACATAGGTGTCTTTACCATGATGGTTACTGGGGCTTCGAAAGCCAGTGCAGAGATGCAATAGGTGTGCTCTAGAACCCCTTGGGATTCTCCAGCAACATTTGGTGCCCCAAAGGACATCTGGAAGCCCACGTGGCTCCTGCTTGCTCAGCTATGACCTCACACACCAGCCTGAAGCCTCTGCTGTTGTCCGTATGGAGAGGCAGCTGAGCTCCCTGCTTGCCATGGCCAATACATCTGAGTGAAGCATCTCAGTGCTGTGTCCATGTCCTCCCATTCGTTATCTGGCACTTGCCAGAGCATGCTCAGCCAGGGATTTCAACTGGGAAATGTCAGCTAGCTCCGCACGGATTAAACCCAGGAGCTCTGGCATCATTCCTGCTACCTTGTTGCCTTGTTCCTCCATGAAGCTATGATCCCAGGAATAACCGTGCTCGAGGGGAAAGAAGCAATGAGATGAGTAAAGCTCCTACCGTGGAGCAGAACCTGTTGCCAAGGCCCCAAGTGTGGAGAGGAGCCTCATGTCCTTCCATTGAGCTGTTTGGGGATGGTGGCCTTGGCTCTTCCTTTGGTTTTCCTGCTTGGTGGGGGGGGCGAGATAAAGCCTTTCACTGTTCCTCATCTCTCCTGGGAGTCTGGGAAGGGCTCTGAGGAGCTGGAGGCTGCAGTGGATTTTGTTCTTTCCAGGTAGAGGTGGATGAGGTGCTGCAGGCTCTCTACATGGGGCTTTGAAGCTGGCATCTGGCATTGCTGTGCGCGTCTGTGTCTCCTCATTCTCCCTCTTTGGAGCAGTGCACAAAGCCTGTCCTCTGGGCCCTCTTGCCCTAAGATGGCTCCAGAAGGTTGCCAGCTCCATTATTGTCCTTGGTTTAATCCTGGCTTTTGTGTTACAGCCTGATAATCCTCGTGGTTATGGGAACATGACACGAGGGATCGAGAGATGTGCGTTCAGGCCTTGCTCTGGGCTCACGCTGCAGTGCTTCCATGGCTGTCACAGCCATGAGGGTGTGCTGGGATGCTCAGGCAGCAGCAGAGTACTTGCTGCATCCCTTGCTCCTCTGCCGTCAGCTGCAGAAGCTGATGGGCTCCAGGGCTTTGAGTGAGGAGACATAGGCTGGGCTGGCTGGGAGAGCTGCTGCTGTCTATGTACGGAGCTGGGATGCTCCTGAAGGAGCTGCTGCACTGCCAGATGTCAGAGTGTCGCATGAAACACCAGTGAGCATCAGGTTGGATGCTGGGCTTCAGCTTGCGCTGGGTTGGGAGCTGCTGCATGCAGTATACATACAGCAGAGCATTGGGATGGCTGGGATGGAGCAGGAAAGGCAAGATCCTATCATGCAATAGCAAGCAGTGCAGTGTGTCACTGCTTGCAGGTCGTGCTCGATCAGACTCCCCTCTGAAGCTCATCTTTCCCAGATGGTTGGGATTCCCAGAGGAAACAAAATGGTTTCACGCTCACATCTTCTCCCCAGTGCTGTGCTTAGACTGGGAGGTAAATCTGATGCTCTTAGTCTGAAGCAACATGACCCATGGGCATGGGAGCACCAGGCTCCTCTTGTGGTCAGGCCAGCTTGGTGTCTTCAGCACACCTTTGATCTGCTCCTAAAGCTTTTGCCTTTGAGGAGCTCAACCCCTTTCCTAAGAAGAAATCTGCTTTTTCACCCTCTGCTTCCCTATTTGCTGCCTCATCCATCCAAATCCAAGTTGGCACCATGGAAAACATCCCTATTCTATTCCCTTCCCCCTTTGGGGCCAGCCCTCTCATTGACTTACTGGCTACACCACCATTAATCTTCTATGGCTCCTGAGTACATGTGGGCTGAAGCTGTGGAGTCACCTCTGCAAAGGGCTCTGAGGGTCCCCAAGGTGGTGGCAGTGGCAGGGCGTCCCTGTGCTGGCTGGCAGGGAAAGCAGGCACTGGGCTCTCTGCATCCCTCCCCTGCAGCCAGTTCCCATTGCAGAGGAGGGAATGGGAAAGTCATAAATCAATCTCGAGTGTTTTTCTTCTCTTTAGGGGAAAAATAATAACCCCCAAACAAAACAAGCTTGCGGTCGGGAGAAAGGAATTCCTAATGACTAACTTACTTCAGCTAGGACACCAGGGGCTTCAGCAATATGAGATTAAACCTGCTGTGCTGAGACTCTATTACTCCATATATTACTGTGTGCTGCTGGACTGATGGTTCTCACAGGCGGAAATATAACCCTTGGAAATGTCAAGGCACATAATAAAGAGACCTAGCAGGGGAGGCTGGATGGCTCCAGGGATTGATAAAGCCTTTACAGCGCTGGTTCTGTTGGGAAGGAGGGGTGGGTGCGTGGCGTGCAGCTCCCACAACGCGCTTCGCCGGCCCTTTTGGGAGAGGTGGGAATGGGAGAAATCCTCCTGGAACACCCTGATCGGCTCAAATTTGCTTTGGAAATAAAGCAGGGAGCTGAAAATGAAAGCTTGGGTGGATAGTTAGTTGTGTAGTCCTCAGCTGTAAGGGTTTGTCCCTGGGGGTGGCTGTGATGCTGTGATGCTCTTTATTATCTCCTAATACCTCCTGCATCCCCTTTGCGTTGGAAATCTCTTGTGGATGGATCACTTTCCCAGGAGGAACTGGTTCTCCTGGCTTTGTGTAACATCCCACTGTAAACCTCTGGAGAAGGGCTGGTGGGTGCAGTCATTCTGAGATGAAGGTAGGCAGCAAATGGCATCATCCTCAGGGACCTCATGAGGGTTAGGAAAAGCATTTGCACATCATTCCTGTTCTGGGGAATGGGAACCAGCTGGCTGAGCCAATGTTGATGGCTCTGTGCCTGCTGTTCTCATGAGTCCCACTTGCTTCTGTCATGTCGCACCAGGCTCCCTGTTCCCCCCAAAGCCTCTGTTTGATGGTTGTAAACCATGAACCTTCCCATCTTTTCATGGCTGCTGTGGGCTCGTAAAGGTGGGAAGAAGGGAATAAATCTCCTGGAGTTCATGAACTATTTACAGCCATGCTGAGCAAGCAGCCCATCCTTCTGCATTTATTGTCCCTAGCCAGGCCATGCTTGTGAGGGCAGGGAATGGGGAGGGCTGTCCTGGGGACCATGGCAAGTCATTGGAGTTCGATGTTCACCCTTTGCTCTGAGCCTTTTGGGTAGGATTGCCCATTAGTGCTGCTCCATCGGCCTCCTTTTTGTTCCCTGCAGCATCCACAGACAATCAATAGGTGTTTAGGAGCGATCATGGCAATAAGGATGCAGCTGCCCACGGGTTTGTGAAAAGAGGTCTTTAAAGACCCAACCAATTGGCTCATTCTATGTGGACACGGATGGGAAGCAGCACTGGTGCTTGTCCCATTATCCTTCTGGATAGGTCTCTGTGGTGCTGCATCTTCCCCTGCAATACTGAGGCTGAAAGGGAGAGGATACTGCAAGGAAGCCGAAATGGCCCCTTTCCTTCCCTTGGCTCCTGCTGAATAGCACTTGTGTGGCTGCAAAGGCTTTTCCTGTCGTTATGGGGCTTATGGGCCAAGGACACTTCTTGCCTGCGGCTTTATATCTGTCAGTTTGATCTGCAAATGGGGGCGAGGGCCATAAAACCTCAGAGGCTGAGTCCTAGTCCCTTTAATCCTGCCAGGAGGGCCAGCGTTATCCCTCCATCGGGAATGTTAACGGGATTCTAATACTCTGGCAAATGGGATTTTTTACAGCTGCCATTCTGCAGTTACAGACACAGTGTGTCACCAGGACAGCCCCATAAATCCTCCTGGCGATGCTTGTGTTGGGGGGCTGCTGGACCCCTCAGTGCTGCTTTCCATGCTCTTGGCTGGGCAGGATTGCTGGGCAATAGGTGCTTGTGGTTGGGCTGATGGAGCAGGCAGGGTTTGGTTGTGTCTTACAGGGTTGGTATCAATCAGTTCCTTGCTCCCTCCATCCCCTGTGACTGAGCATCACTGGGACTGCTCTCAACAGGCAAAGCAATGAGTGCCTCCCGGCCTCCATGTGGACCTTAAGGAGTTGATAAGCATTAATAAACCTGGGGAGCATCTGGCAGGATCTGTCTGTTCCTTATGCAATGTGGCCATGCACAGAGAACCTGCCCTGGGCAGGGAAACCCACTGGGAATAGCTAGGAAACTAAGGGTCTGGCAAGGCTCGTCTTTCAGGCCCTGTTCCTTCTCTTGCTTCCATGAATATGGAGATGTTGACGGAGTTATAGGGGGTGATGCATTTATGGCCTTGCTATAAGTCCTTGGCTAGTGCAGGGACAACAGAGCGGGCAGCACCCATGCCTGCAGATGAACCCAAGTCCATTTGAGCATCACTTGGGCACCCAGGGGGTACGGAAACGGCTACACTTGATCCCTTCCTCAGTAGGCAGCACCTGAGTTGAGTGCCAGAGCCATAAATATTGTCTATCTAGACCCAATCTGAGCTCGGGATTGATTTTTCTCCAGCCCTGATTGCGGAAAGCCAGGAAGATGGGATTATTTTCCAGGGCAATCACAGGTTGATGGGTCCTCGCAGCTGCTTCCACACTTCTTGCCATGAGTAAATAAGCAGCTCCCTGCACTCTCAGTGAGTAGCACCTATTTCTCTGGGGTGTCCACTGGGGTTTTGTTGTACTTAGCTGCAAATTGGTACAGGAGACTGGCCCGACCCTTCTTGTTTAACAGCACTATGGGCATGTAGGCTTTATCTTATCTATTATCACCACGGCCTGACAGCCATCAGGATCTCATCTCTCTCTCTTGCCAATCCCGTTTGTCATCACATTCCACCAGCTGCCCAAAAGTGAGGGCATCCGCGTGCTTGGTGCTGTTACAAGCAGGTTGCAAGAGGCAGACCTGCCCCATAGATAACAAAGAAGTTCCCATTCTTCCCGTTTTCCAGACAGCTGAGCCAAGGGGAAAAGCTCACAGTGTGATCCCCTGGGGTTTATCCAGGGTTATAAAGGGAATCCGAGGTTTGCCAAACGAGCTCATGAGGGCTAAAGAGAACCTTGTGTCTCTGTAGCAGCTCACTCCAGGTTTTTCGATCACTGCATAAGGAAGACAATTGAAGGAGCAGATTTCCTTCCCCAATTAGAACCAGGGAAATAATAAGATCGAACAGGGAAGTTCTGCATCTCAATCGGCAGCAGGGAATGAGCAAGTGCTGGGCAATAAATAGGCGAAGGCAGGAAAATGTCACATTTTATTGAGGCAGGATTTGTGACAAGAGAGAACATCTCTCTGAGTTTAATGGGTATATTTGGGGAACAATATAATAACAGCAAGGCAGTGCTGCACAGAGCTGCAGCTGCAAGAGAAGGTGGTTTCTCTGGTGGGGATAGCACGGGCACCTCCATAGCAAGGGCATGGGAACATCGTGGGGAATGGGTCTTGAGCTACTGGTTCCAGCAGAGAGGACGACTGGTTCCATCTGCTGCACATCAGCATTTGCTTCCCGTGCTGTTGGGTGCTGTCTGGGGGTGTTAAAGGGGCTGCTGGAGCCACCACCCCTTGTGCTTCCCAAGTGGTGCTTTAGCTCAGGCTTCTTCCAGTTCTCCTAAATCCGGGCCTTCTTTCCATTCACGTGGTTGGCCACAACTCTCCATGCGTCCAAAGTGCTGGAGTTGGGTTTGAATTGACGTGAAGACTGTCAGGCTTTCATGGGGATGGGTGGGATGTTCTCTCATGGACCAAGGTTGGATTGGATGATCTTTTCTGACCCGGTTGATGCTATTATTCTAAGGGGCTCTTCAAAGCCACTTCCTGGGCTGCATCTTCCCCTGCTCCCTTCTTCAAGTGGAGAAATGTCCCTTGGACAAATTGACCCTCTCCTGTCACCCTTTGATTTGTAGTCTTCAGAGCGAGGCTTTCTAGGAAATCATCCAGCCCTTCTAAGCCAACCTATTCTATGTTGCTATGATTTAGTAGGTCCTGCTTTGTCTGTGTGCTTTCAGGAGTTAGATCCCACTCAGTGCCTTGGCGCTATGAGATGGGCACAAGTCCCTCCATCTCCATGTGCTTTAGTTTCTCCTTAGTAAAGCAGTTATCCCAATATGAGGATATTTCATGTCTTTTCCACATCCAGCATCCTTTCCTGGAAGCTGTCTGTTTGTGTTTCCAAACAACACCCAGAATGTTGGGATCCTGCCTGGGAAGAGAGATGCCATTTGTACCATTGTAGAAGCGAAATGGTAATATCAGTATCACAGAAGCTGTTCTGTTCATTAAGCCCAAGGAACTGGGAGATGGAGGACATGGGCTTTGGCAAGGAAGAAACACATCTCTTGATGCAGGAATGCACATGGAACTGGGTTCTGGGAGGGGGGAATTCCACCTCCTGAAGTGTCTGGCACTGGGCACTGCTGGCAACATATCCCAAAGCAATGGGAATTCAACAGAGACATCAGTTTCTGCAGCTAGAACACAAACTACAACCATCAGCTCAGCAGTGGGGCTGAGAAAGTCAGAATAGGCAATGTTCTGCTTGGAGAGGACTCTTTGCTGTCCATGCCGAAGTAGAATGATCCTTTCCTGTCTAGGATGCTCCTTTCCTGACTAAGATGATCCTTGCCTGACTAAGATGCTCCTTTCCTATCTAGGATGCTCCTTTCCTGACTAAGATGCTCCTTTCCTATGTAGAATGCTCCTTTCCTATCTAGGATGCTCCTTTCCTGACTAAGATGCTCCTTTCCTATCTAGGATGATCCTTTCCTATCTAGGATGCTCCTTTCCTGACTAAGATGCTCCTTTCCTATCTAGGATGCTCCTTTCCTATCTAGGATGATCCTTTCCTATCTAGGATGCTCCTTTCCTGTCTAGGATGCTCCTTCCCTGACTAAGATGCTCCTTTCCTATCTAGGATGCTCCTTTCCTGTCTAGGATGCTCCTTTCCTGCCTAAGATGCTCCTTTCCCATTTAGGATGCTCCTTTCCTGTCTAGGATGCTTTCTAGACGACAAAACTAAGTTATAGTGATGATCTTTGGGGTTTATTTGTAGAAGGGTTCATATGGGATTAGGAGAAACAAGGAAAACATTGACCTGTTCATGCTCTCTGTGAACCTTGAGTTTTCATTAAGTAGTTTTATATTAACTAACATTTAACAAGGAATTTTGCATCCTTGCATGCTGGAGAGTTGAGCTGGGAAGAGCCTGAAGCCTTGTACCCTATGCTGAGGATGCGGTATGAAAACCCTTCATGGCCAAGCCTTGTTAGGAACTGAAAACCATCTACTTGACGGGAAATAGGGAATAAGACAAATAGATCCATTTTCATTGCAGCAAAAGCTTAAGAGTAGAAGGCCTCAAATTTCCTCTGGGGTCTAATGTTGTTTAACTTCTTAATGGTGTGAAACATGGGCTGACCTTGGCTGTGGCCTTTGATACAGAGAAATATAAAGTTGCCCTAATAATGGAGCATTGGGAATGATGAAAAGGAGCTGGATAAAGTAGATTGTGGAAACGGCTGCGTCCTTCTGGAGAGGTAAATAGCATTATTAACTACAGGGATGGAAATAAACCAGGGTCAATTGGCTGTATATGGAGAATGTAGGGAATGAATTCCAGGCGTGGGAGGGAGACGCTCCATCCCCATGGAAGTGGAGCACTGGGATTTCACGGTGAGCTGCGCTTCCCTGAGGTCTGCAAGGGGCAACTTTGGGACTCATGAGGAAATGAAAAGGCTGAGGAGATGGGGTCTGCTGAGATTTTATGGCGAGGGAAAGCCCTCCATTAGTTCCTGGCAGGAAATAGCGGATATTTAGCTAAGGAATGGTGCTGATGTCCTTAGTCACGCTGGGTGGAAGTGACCTGCTGCAAAATAGAGTTATAGATTCCCTGTGCTGCTGGATGTATGGCTAGGCTGGTGTTTAGAACTGCTTCTGCAGCGCGGACTGGAAGGAAATGCTGATACAAAGCTGTTTCTGAAGGCTCCTTACCATTCCTAAGGAATCAGAAATGAAAATGAGGACTTCTGCAATGCAACAGGGTCAAAAGGAGCCCCAGGCTGAGTTTAGGGACTTAAGAAGAATCTCTTCGACTATAAAGATGATTTCTGTTCTTCTCCCAACTGTTTCATGAAGCCAGAAGATGCTCAGCCACTTGTCCAGACCTGATTCAGGTCCCATCTGTGGTCCCTGCTTTTACATGGTCCAGGTCCCATCTATGGTCTCCAAGGTTGGCATGAACCCATGGCACATCACAGTGCTGTTTGCTGGCCCTTAGAGAAGTCACAGCATCGCTACACATTGCAAACTGCCTCTGTCCCTGACTTTGGTGCTGCTTTAGGTACTCGCTCCATGTAATGTGATTTATAGTCCCTGCAATAAGGCTTTGGTCCAGTGTCCTCCTCGATCCGGGTGATTGGTGTTGTTTCACTTGTCAGTTCAACTTGTGAAGCTGTAGCACTTGGCCAAAGCCAACTTGAACGCATGGTGAAGGAAAAACCCCATAATAAATGGAATCCAGGCCGCTGATGTTTTTCTTTCCCTGTCTCCAGCTTGTTGAATATTCTCCTTCTGGAGAATAAAGCGAGGAATAAAGTTGACGGTGTCGGGAGCATAATCGAGCTAATGGCCTTTGAGCTTATCAAGTGCCTCTGTTCTGCTTGGGCATTTAATCACCCACAGAAGCCATTTATTGCCTCGTATACTCCTCTTCTATGAACATTAGCCCTTAAATACCTGGCATAATTAAAGGTGAAGCTGCGGCGCTGCGCTCCGTCTCCTGCCCGTGGAAGGGGAACAGATGAGGTGGGAGTTGTGGTGGAGTTCAAGGTGAGAGCCGTAAAGCCCATTTTCTGCCTGTGTCAGGGACATTATTTTAGGAATGTCTAATTCTGCTCCTGGAAATTGAGGCTGGCTCCACTCATAATTCATGCTTAATGAACTTAGAGTTATAGCCCCGGCTCCGCGATTCCCTCTGTGCCTGGCGCGGGCGATTGGCCTTGTCAGATGTTTAAAGGATGGGGAAGAAATGACAAAAAGGATTTGATGGAATTAAGCAGAATTCCTCCCAAACCTTATTGCTTTGTGTTTAGATCCCTGTCTGGGAAGAGAGAGAGAGAGAGAGAGAGAGAAATTCACTGCAGCTTTGGCTGTAATCCAGTCGCCTCCTTGATCAGGACTTTTGAGGGCTTTAACCTTGTGTGTTCTCCTTGCAGCTCAGCTCTTCAAAAGGCTCCTGCCCTTTCTTTATGTGAGGGGAAAACAAACATCAAGTATTGATGAAGGGTTAATACCCAGTGCTGTGTGTAGGTAGCAAATTGAAGTACCTGCCTGTCATGTTCCTTGACACATCCTCAGCTACCCAACAATCAGACGCTCAAAGACTTGATCATTAATGCAGTTATCCTTGTAACACCCCTTTGATAGTGAATTAATGGGCTGTGGTATGTAGAACAGCGGAGTGTTGCTGCTGCTGGGTTTATACACTAGCAAGCTGGATCGCAGGGAAATAGTCACACACTGATAAGGTTGGGGAATGGGGACAACTGACCCAAAGCCAAGCATCAAATTATTGCAAGGAGGGAGCTATATATGAGTCTATACAGTACTCCTGTCTGCTGGTTAAGTACCAACTAGGTCTTGTTTCATGCATCCTCTCTGCTCTGGTGGCCCCCCCCCCCCGCCAGCTCTGGGGCAGCAGCACAAGAGGGATGTGGAGCTGTTGGAGCGAGGGGAGAGGAGGCCATGGGGATGCTGCGAGGGCTGGAGCAGCTCTGCTCTGGAGCCAGGCTGAGAGAGCTGGGCTGGGGCAGCCTGGGGGAAGGAGGCCTCAGAGCAGCTCCAGTGCCTAAAGGGGGAACCTGGAGAGGTGCTTGGGACAAGGGATGTAGAGACAGGGCAAGGGGAATGGCTTGAACCTGCCTGAGGGGAGGCTGAGCTGAGCTCTTAGGCACAAGCTCTTCCCTCTGAGGGTAATGGGACACTGGGATGAGTTCAATGGAGAAGCTGTGGCTGCCCCATCCCTGGCAGTGCTCAAGGCCAGGTTGGACCCAGGGGCTTGGAGCAAGCTGCTCCAATGGAAGGGATCCCTGCCCATGGCAGGGCTTGGAACTGGATGAGCTTTAAGGTCCCTTCCATCCCAACCCATTCCATGATTCTATGTACAAGCATCATCTGCCGACAGTAGAGATGTGCATCCGTACAGGATGTCTCATTACAGATGAAGCCTTGGTGCTACAGCAGCTGCAGATCTCCTCAGCAAGGTGCTGGAACATCTGGATTGATATTTCATGTGAACTACAGAAACCCAGGACTTCTCTGCTGGTCCATTAGGATGTGGACTGTTGGCTCTTTGCTCAGTGCTTGTTTCTGTCCCCAGCATCACTGGAGGTTCTTCCCAAGCTTGATGCAGACCTTGGGTGAAGGAGGGGTTCACATCAAACTGGAGCAAGCTGGGATCATTGGGAACACCCCCCATGGCATCCAGTATCCACCCTTCTGCTTCCCAAGCACATCCCTAGCTCAGCATCGCAGAGCCCTGCATTGCTTCCTGGAAAGACAAGGATTTTTCTGGCTGTTGAAAACACTGGGCATCTGTATAAGCAATTGTATTAAGCTGCTGTTGTAGTAATTGTGTTTGTACAGTGAAGCAAAAAGGCTCAGCTCACCCCTCTGCTGTCTGGAAATGATTCCTCCAGGTTATGTGTGCAGCACTTTTTTTCACTGTACTGATTGCATTCAGTGGGGGGAGAAAAAAGAAGCAGCTATTACAGTGACATATTCTTCCCCAATGGTAACGTTATCCCTGCTCCTGGCTCCGTGCAGGATCATAACTCATTTTGTCACAAGGCTAGCAAATAAATAATAAGAATAAATTGAGCAGATTATCTCATCTTTAAGCCATAGCCAGCATTCATCAAATCCATGCCAAGAAGCAAGACTTACCTGCAGTCAAATTGATCCTACACGAACACCTACCTTAAGCTCCATTAGCGTTCCTCAGAGCTGCTCACCCATCTCCCTGCTCCTTGGTTGCTTAAGATGGCAAGTCATTAAAGTGACACACGTTCCCAAAGTGTCTTCTGAAAGGGGCTAGCACAAAACCAGGTATGTGTTGCTATTTCTCACCATTGATTTTTTTACTGGAAGGACCAGAACACACAAAAGCTCCATTCGGCTCGGTGGAAGTGTTGCTGTTTGTGGTGCTGATGCAAACCCCATCCATTTCTTCTCTCTGTTCAATGAAGGTGTAAGAACAGATGCTGCAGGGACTTTCCACAGGACGAAGGGCTCATTACTTTCAGAGGAGATGCTGCTCTACATTTGCTAGAGTACCACAAAGCCCTATAAATAATTAACGTGGAACTACGCCGAATAAACCTATTGCAGCCCTACTAATGGGTAAACAGGCATGTATTTCACTCGGGCTATGGGAGAAGCAGCACTGCTTTCCCTTGTATGAACTTAAGCTTCTGAATAATGGTTCAAAGAGTCGAGGCTCGCTTTTATTTAGCTCCCAGTGCTCAAAACCTGGTTTGTGCATCACCTGCATACAGGTGAGATTTGTTACCCCCGAAACTACTGCCTCTGAAGCCTCCTCTAAACTAGAAGGGAAGGAGCTCACTTGGCAAGCAGCAATTATTTCCCTGGAATCCTGTGTCTTCAATGGAAACGATGGGCACCAAACCTACTCTAAGACCCCTCCTAAATCATCACAAAATGCAATGTCCTGAATGCAAGAGCAGGTTAATTTGCAGCTGTGCTCTCAAGGTGTGTATCACGAAGGTCTGGCTGACAGCACAAGTCTTGTCTCCGTGTCTTCCTATTAAGGATTCATTCTTAATATGACTTTAAGCTGATGTATTGAAGCTGGAAAACACGTAAGGATGCACTTTGGCTCAGCTTCATTAGAACGTACTAAAGATTAGGCTGGAACAAGCTCTTCTGGAACTGAAATAAGTGCTCACAAGAGTGTTTGTCCCTGTGTGTGTGTGTGTTGGGGGGGGGG